>JAULBS010031194.1:0-10298 GCA_032355785.1 Symmetromphalus regularis
ATGGTCAGTGATTAATAAATCTAGTCGAAATTACCAAATGTTTGACATCCAATGGTCAGTGATTAATAAATCTAGTCGAAATTACCAAATGTTTGAAATCCAATGGTCAGTGATTAATAAATCTAGTCGAAATTACCAAATGTTTGACATCCAATGGTCAGTGATTAATAAATCTAGTCAAAATTACCAAATGTTTGAAATCCAATGGTCAGTGATTAGTAAATCTAGTCGAAATTACCAAATGTTTGACATCCAATGGTCAGTGATTAATAAATCTAGTCTAAATTACCAAATGTTTGATATCCAATGGTCAGTGATTAGTAAATCTAGTCAAAATTACCAAATGTTTGACATCCAATGGTCAGTGATTAATAAATAATTGTGCTCTAGTGGTAAACAAAATGGCCACTGTATTTTGCAGTCAACGGGTCTTAAATTGTCATCTTTATCTTCTCCTAAATCAGTTAATTTATTTTTAACACACTATTAAGTATCAGCCTGACTTAAGAGGCCATGTTTTAATTTTAAAATTATATTACATATTTTAACTTCATACTACATGTATGTGGTTCTTTAAGGTGTTATGGTTAATGAGTTTTGTTTATTTTCTACAGGCTGTTGTAAACAAGCTGAATATTGGTGAGAACGTTGCATCCTGCTTTTACCTCTTTGAAACTGTGGAATATAATTTTGGTAAGTCAGACATTGTTCTCCAAGTCTATGTCGGTATGACTTGGACTTGGAACCCATGTCCTCATTATCAGCCACATCAATTCCTTTAAGTGATATTTTATAGCATGTATTATACTTTTGTGTCTCCTAAATGCCAGAGTCCCATCAGTGGACTCATAAAACTATTTCTTATTCCAGGCAGTGGTCCCCAACTGGTACTACAAAGGTCATGGATGCATCATCCTGTCTGTGAGAAAGTGCAAATAAATAACGCCTTGCTATTAATTAGAAAGATTAACCTATGTGGAAATAGCAGGTTTCTTCTGTGAACCATATGTCACAAATATTGTGCATTTGTAACCTAATAGAATTGTGCAGTTAATTAAGTCTTTTTCAGACCTGCCTAACTTTCTGGTTTCTCCGTAATATTTCTGGAAAGACACCACAAACTACAGCTTTCCGGCGATACAGTCAAGTTTTTTGCTGGCTGGCCAAGTCGCCTTGATTTTTATTTAATAATGTATTTAAAATATTTTTTTATCACTATAGTTGTTGGAGTTTCGTTCCACCAAGAGCATTTGCATAACTTTAGCATCGGACATGGTGGGCGCAATGTCTACAAGAGGCACATTACATCCAAATGGCTATATTACAGCATGTACAGTACATTATTAAACATGCAATAAAGGTGGAGTTGTTGATAGAATTAGAAAATATTAAAGCAAAATTTTTGATCATTTAACATCTCGAAAAAACATTTCAGTTGTCACATTTGAAGCATTCCTGACAGAACCCTTAGATTTCCTGAGAAATCATGTTTATGGGTTCTGGATTCCTGAAAGTGTTTTCTACATGTATGGGTAGGCAGGTCTGCTTTTTTTTCAAAAGCCCGAAGAAAGCATCTAAGAGTTTTTGACATTTTAAAAATTGTCTCCCCTGCTGAGGATTATTACAGACAATTTTTATCACAGTTAAAAAACAAAAACAATTTGATCCTTTAAAATATGTCTGGCATTTCTTTTTCTAATGCAGTAATTATTTGTGTTTACAGAAAGGCGATTACAGCCACATGAACTTCCCCACAACATCTACATACAGAACTATAGTACTGCTACGGCTACGTGTATTTTATTAAAAAAATGGCTGTTCTCGCTGTCCAGAGAAATGATGCTCAACTCGGACGAGCGAGCTGTCAGCTTCCTCTACTGGCAGGTTTGTAACATTTTAAAATTTTATTTTGATATAAAATAGATTCCACTTCATTGCATAAACATGCTATTAATAGGGTTATTCCTTTATCAGATATGCTAATTTAAGTTTGCGTGACTAGTCTCGCAGTACCTGGTATAAAATGATAGTATTTTTATTAACCAGTCATGTGAAAAATCACTAGATATATATACCAAAAGGCAAAAAAACTACATCTGTGTTTCCGGTAACCCGTCCAACTCCACTTAAAAAACGCCGATCCTAAACTTTGTTTTCCATAAAAATTGTGAGTTGCAATTTGAATTATTTTCGATCGTTTCCAGTTGTTTATTCCATACCTTTCAATAATTTTTGGCCATTTTTTAGGGTAACCGCTTCCTATATGCAACAACAGCAACATACGTGCAGCTGTAACTATCTTGACTGTCATTGTAAAGAAATGCCTGCTGTAACTAGATATTAAGTCACCACCATTACTAAAGGATTCTAAACATGACCATACATGTATGTGAAATGTAAAGCATTAATTATTCTACTTCACATATAATATTAATTATTAGAAAAACACAAAAAAAATGCTACCTACCGATCCTATCTTTGTTTTAGCATATAAGAGGAAACACAGGAATGTTTTTATTTGATCTAAGTAAGGAATACTTACTTGTTATAAGTAGAATTCTAAAGATGTGTTAGGAGAGAAAAGCCTTCATTTATTTATTTGTTTTTTTTTTTTTTTTTTTTAACCAGCACAAAAAGTAAATATTGGCTATTGTTTTTCAGGCTATAGACGAGGTTAGCAGAGGTCATATCAAAACGGGAGATAAGCTCTATGAGCTTAAAGCGCTCCGAGATGCAACAAAAGCTTTGGAGGTATTTCTTTCCTTACTTAACAACTGATATGACTGGGTTCTGGGCGTTGTTAAACTTGCATTTCTTTTTTGAATTCAGTGGTAGAAATAAAGGAATAATATTCCACTCACTTTGGGAACTAAAACCCTTGAAAAGATATAGTACCTAAGAAATATGACTAGACACACCTTTTATGAGTTAAAACCATGTCACTGATATATATGTATGCAACATCTGTGACATGGGCTAGACCAGGAGATACCGGGCCTATTTGAAAAAAAATCTATCAACTTGACATGGAATTCCCTATACTGTGGTTTAGTTAAAATGTCTTGTGTGATATAAAAATGAGATCTAGTTTAACAAATGCATGTAAGTTTCATGAGTAATCAATATTTAGAGAACAAGGCCCCTTAAATTCCATGGGTCTGTGCCTTTAAACCAACAGTGCTTTCCCGTTTTTTTCTAATAGCATTTAATCTCTGAGGATATATTCCCAAGATGGCAAAATATAACATTTGTTCATTCGTTTTTTTTTTTTTTTCAGTATTTAAAAATTGTTCGGCATTTAGACGGTTATGGGGAGATAACTTTTCCTCACTGCCCATGTGACTCGAAGCGAGATGGTCACGTGATAGCTATTGTGGGGCTCGAGTGTTTTAAGCTGCAGGCATGCAAGGATGACGGCACACCAGAGGTAGGTTTTGTCATTTTTAACAGTTACACCCATTTATTTGGATTCTATTTGCAATTTGAACAGATTTTTTCAGGGATTTTCCACCAGTTGACATTTGAGTATTCTTATAGTCCTAACAGGGTGTGCATTTTATAGTCGTCCAGTCGCTCATATTAAATGAGAACAATGTTAAAGAGTTAATACTTTGTCTTGAGTAACCCATATGGGGACGGTGCATATAAAAGATCCCTTACTGCTTATCGGAAGGAGTAGCCTATGTGACGGCAGTGAGTTTCCTCTAAAGACATATGTCAAAATGACGTCTAATAGCCGATGATAAGATAAAAATCAATATGCTATAGAGGCGTCATTTAATATAACAAACTTTACGGAGTCACTTATATCAGAATGTGAAAATTTTAATGTTCATGAAATGACAATGAATGACAATTCTGACTGTGACCAAACTGAAACACAAGCTCTTTCTCCTATTTGTTTCTTCATATTACTGTTGTATGACAATAATCTGATAAAACTAATAACAATAACACAGATTTTAAAGAGCAATAAAAGTGTAAAACTTTCTCAGTGTTAGAGCATTATGCTGAGATATAGTGGGTTGTTGGATCAATCCCATTAATGGGTCCATTGGGTTATTTTTCTGTTCCATTTAGTAGTCCACAACTTTCATATCAAAGGATGTATAATAGGTACAATCTGTCATTTTCATTGTTGTTTGTTGTTTTGCAGTCTCAGGTGATAGAGTTTTCTTGGAAAGATGTACAGTCGTTTGAAGTGGACGAAGAGGGAATGTCTTTCAACTTTGAGTACAACAGACAAGGAAAGAAACCCAGAATTGTTAAAATATATACACAATATGTAAGTATTAAACAAAAACATTGTGTACTTATTAAACCAAGAATTGTTAAAATATCTTCCCTGTATGCATTTATGAAACCAAGAATTGTTAAAATATATTCCCAGTATGTATTTATGAAACCAAGAATTGTTAAAATATATTCCCAGTATGTACGTATGAAACCAAGAATTGTTAAATGTCTTCCCTGTATGTACGTATGAAACCAAGAATTGTTAAAATATATTCCCAGTATGTACATATTAAACCAAGAATTGTTAAATGTCTTCACTGTATGTACGTATGAAAGCAAGAATTGTTAAAATATATTCCCAGTATGTACATATGAAACCAAGAATTGTTAAAATATCTTCCCTGTACGTATGTATGAAACCAAGAATTGTTAAAATGTATTAACAGTATGTATGTATGAAACCAAGAATTGTTAAAATATATTCCCAGTATGTACATATGAAACCAAGAATTGTTAAAATAATATATTCCCAGTATGTACATATGAAACCAAGAATTGTTAAAATATATTCCCAGTATGTACATATGAAACGAAGAATTGTTAAAATATATTCCCAGTATGTATGTATGAAACCAAAAAATTTCAAATACCTTTATCTACCTAGACTGTACATTGTTAAAATGTGTACGCAGTATGTAAATATTAATTACATTATATACAATACAATACAATAATTAAAACATTTCTACTTAAGCAAATGACAAACTTTAATACAAAATTCAATTACATGTAAGGTGGTTTGATTTATTATATATTGTGTTGGATGGTAAATGCTAGATCTTTATTTTCTTATTTTCCCACAGTATCACTTCATGTGTGATTGCTTTGAGAAAGTATCAGAAGAATTAGAATGGGACAAATAATGAGGTAAGCAGGTTTATACTTGAACTATTACAAAACCCGAAGTTGGATGTTTCTGTATTAATATTGTAAGTAAGAAATTTTAAGTAACATGTGTGATGATTGCTAGAAAGCAGGTACATTGTAATAGCCAAATATGTGTTAAAATTCACAGTTACACATTGTAATAATATTCACTAAGATTATTTAAATATTTATTTTTAACAAAACTTGTTCTGAAACCTACAGAATTTCACTTTAAGGATGACAGATAATTAGTTTATGGTTGGTTCATGTAATTCATAACTCAAGCTGAAGACACCCTACTAATCACCATAAATATTTTTCTTATTCATTGTTGAATTATTCACTGGCAAATTCTGATGTTCAGAAATGGAAGCAGCTCCCAACCATCCCCCACCCCAAACACAAATTTTGTTCCAATGCCCCTGATATTAGTGATACATATTATATTCTCACTGTTATAGTGTTAGAACATCTTAGAGAATTTTAAACAGCTTATAGGTTTGTTTACAATGAATATAAAAATGTGACATTAGTGATACATATTATCTTCTCACTGTTATACTGTTAGAACATCTTAGAGAATTTTAAACAGCTTATAGGTTTGTTTACAATAAATATAAAAATGTGACATTAGTGTCTGTATTTCTCTTTTGTTTGTTTACAATAAATATAAAAATGTGATATTAGTGTCTGTATTTCTCTTTTGTTTGTTTTCAGATTACCTTAAGTAGTGTGTCAATAAGAGTAAGTAATATTTTCTTTATATTACAATGCACTTTCTTTTTCTTTCTTTCATTTTTTTATGACTCCACTGATTTATTAATCTCTGGCTATTCGATGTCGAACAGTTGGAAATTTTGACATGTAGTTAAAGTGTGTGGCAGCCTCCAACAGGTTTTGAACCACTTCTTCAGCTGATACAGAAATGATTTGTTAATACACTCAAACTGATAGTTGAAAAGTGTTATTAATTGGTTTTTTTGCCAATGCAGTAGGTATTTAATGTGACCACTTTAAAGTAAAGTTAAGTTTGTTTTATTTAACGACGCCTCTAGAGGATATTGATTTTAATCTTATCATCGGCTATAGGACATCAATCATATGGTCATTCTGACATGTATTTAGAGGAAATCCACTGCCACCACATAGGCTACTCTTTCCGATATATACACTGTCCCACAGACAGAATAGCACATACCACAGCCTTTGATAAACCAGTTGTGGACCACTGGTTGGAATGGAAAATGGCCCAAACTGCAAATGGGTTCACTGAAAAGGATTTGTGGCTACATTAAATAAATTTTAAAAAAACTTAATTTTGTTTTAATGACACCCAGTTACATGATTTAATCAGTGACTGGTATAGTATTTAAAAAAACATTGTCTTATAGAAACCTGTAGTCACCATTATAGGCTACTGTTTAAAAATTGATAAGCTTCAAAGAGTATTGTATGTACACTTACACACAGGACATACAATGTAGGTGAATGCAGGAATTTTGAAAAGGGGGGAATCCAAAGATATTTGAAATATTAATATTGGAGGGGAGGGGTGTGTATTTTTAGGATTGTTTTAGGTTTTCACAATGCAGCAAAAGGCACGTGATTTAAAATAATAATAATAATAATAAAACTGCTCCCCAAACTGGGTTTTACGGGGACTCATGCACTTTCAAAATTTTTGTACAGACTTCATTTTCATCTGGGTAATGGCAAGTACTTGAACCTGAAGTAGTTTTATGAAGTGCCCACGTCCAGTTTGGTTCAGGCACGCTCGCTACGGGCCTAGTATCATTAAACAAGGAGCACAGGGTCCAGGAGAAAAGATAGAAGAAAGGGAGAAAAGAAGGGGGTAGCTTGGTGGTTATTACAACTGCTTTAGTGGTTAAAAGGGGGTCCTTTAATGATATAAATTTAGAATTTAGAAGATGAGGAATATTTAAATTTTGATGGTCAGTCTAAATATTAAAAAATAATAAACCGGAGATTTAAATTTGAAAGCTCCCAGGTAAACTCCGGCAAAACGTCCAGGATTGAAAGAAAAAGGTGGCTGAAGGAGTGGTTGGACATTACTGGATCCATTTGTGCAGGACAACTCATACCACAGCCATTGATATACCAGACATGAACCACTGGCATGAATGGGAAACAACAATCTACTTTTCTATGAGAGATTATATTTGACTATTTGCTCTATTCCAGAAATTGTTTGTCCTTACATAAATCTTATTTTTTCTCTTGTTCACAGGATACAATCAAACACAAAACTGGATTTGAGTGCAGCCATTTGACAGGAATGGAGAGGATAACATCTTCTTTCAACACACGTGACAATCTGGAACCCATCAAACCCTTACATGAATAGGGTTTGGCAAATAGCATTATGCTAAGAAACATCATTGCATTGTGTCAGATAAACAAGACATTTGTGCTGAAGTGTAGCTCTATTCTTGGTCAGTTTGCTGTAATAGAAATATGTGAGAGGTTTAGCTATGCCAAGACTTCAATTGATAGATTTCAGTTTTCAGGGTTTGAAATGATTACATGTTGTCAGTATTTGACCGGTTATTTCAAAACGAGATTAGTAAATAATGTTAAATAGTTATTAATGTTACACAGTGCATTCCGGGGATTAATCTGATATTCAGTTTGTAGATTTCCAATCCAAAATAATATCTGACACAAAATTATCAAGGAATGCTACAATTCTACAAAATGTCTCCTTTGATCTTTTATCCTTTCATCTTTTTTAAATAGTAATCCACTCGGATTTCTTAATTAACACCCTATTTAAATTACTTAGTGATTTTCAAATTGTGAATCAGGTCAAAGTTCTGTGAAAAAGATGTGCACGATTTTTCTGTTAGATTGACTCCTGTACTGAAAGTATTTAAGATATAACAATACCAGACACTGTTGAACATGACAAAATCAGCTGATTTTAAACCCAGATACTATTTAAAATAACAAAATACACCTGGTGATGTGTACTTGTATGTACATTTAGTATTAATAACAATCTTACGTTATTTCGCCATCTTATCCAACATTTTAATCTTATTTAGCCATTGAAACTAACCATCAGTGTCTAGAATCATAAGTCTATAAACAGAATTTCAAATCACTAACCCTTTAAAAAACACCTTTTTATCTGTTTCTGCTGTTTTGATCCAAAGTCTAAATGGTTGGGGGGTGGGGGGGTGGACCTGCCTCAGACAGTTATGACAACTTACAAATGGGTGCAAGTTCAGCAAAATACAATATGATTGTGCATTTAGTTATATGTGCATTTTATACCATATTAATTTGTCTGAAAGAAATCAAAAATCCTTTTTTTATATTCCTACTCTTACAAGTGTGGGGTGATTCAGAAAGAATTGAACTCTTTCAAAAATGTATTACTCAGTAACTTGGTTACCTATGAACATGTATAGTAAACCAATTTGTAAAGGAACTGTCATAGTTATTTCTGTAATACATTTGTAGAAAGTTTTCAGTTCATTTTTAATCATCCTTTGTTTGATATCATTTACAAGAAATTACAATCAGACCCGTTGCTTACAACATGAAAATAATCTTCATTTTTAATCGTAGAAACTGTTTTCATTTTATACCACAGAATCAAACAATAGTCGGAGATAATTTGATTTGAGTTTCTCTTCTATTATAAAATGTTAAAAATGGTGGATCCCCATTACCATTGTGACAAAATGATGTGAATATATTCATGTATATATCAGAACTGTCAAATATATAATACATCTCAGTTACCATTGGGATGGAATCATGTGAATATATTCATGTATATAGCAGAACTGTCAAATATATAATACATCTCAGTTAAAATTGTGACAAAATGATGTGAATATATTCATGTAAATAGCAGAACTATCAAATATGAGATGTATATGTAATACATCTCAGTTGCCATTGTGACAAAATCATGTGAATATATTCATGTATATAGCAGAACTGTCAAATATTAGATGTATATATATATAATACGTCTCAGTTACCATAGTGACAGAATGATGTGAATATATTCATGTACATAGCAGGACTATCAAATATTAGATGTATATATATATAATATGATAGCTGCAGTGGTTATACATTTGTATAATTAGACTTACAGTACAGATAATTATACTCAGAAATTTGGTTGTATTTTCTTACATGGTTGTCTCCCTTGGGTTGTCTCCCTTGAGAGGCGTTGTTGTGTTGTGTGGACACACCTGACAGGCCGTTGTTGTTGTCCTGTGTAGGGATGTGTTGTCCTGTGTAGGGACGTGTTGAGTGTTCTTCAAGTCTTCAGGCCGGAGAGTAAGAGGGGAATGTGTTCAGGTTGTCTAGGCGACACTCGGTTAAGTGTTTTCACAAAACTCCTAGAGTGATGTCAGTTTGACGAAAACTGTAACAGACAGTTCCCAGTGTATTTGTAAGACCCTAGGTCAGTGATAAAAATGTTGGAGTCCTCGAAGTCAAAGGGAACTGAACTCTGACTATACAGAGTTAAAGCAGATGTGGAATTTCTTTCCTCAGAGATTTGTAAAATATCTCAAGGGATCCACGAGCAGAATAAGGTTGGGAACCATTGTCCTACCTGACAAAACATGCACATTTTGTATAACAGTATTGTACAAGTATCATTATAACAGAGCACCAATGAGTAACAGTATATTAATTATGAGTAACAGTATAAAACATGAGTAATAGTATATTAAATATGAGTAACAGAATATTAAATACAAGTAAGAGTGTAAAACATGAGTAACGGTATATTAAATATGAATAACAGTAAAACATGAGTAACGGTATATTAAATATGAGTAACAGTAAACATGAGTAACGGTATATTAAATATGAGTAACAATATAAAACATGAGTAACGGTATATTAAATAAGAGTAACGGTGTATTAAATATGAGTAACAGTATATTAAATATGAATAACAGTATAAAACAGGAGTAACGGTATATTAAATATGAGTAACAGTACTAAATATGAGTAACAGAATAAAACGAGTAATGGTGTATTAAATATGAGCAACAGTATAACACATGAGTAACGGTATATTAAATAAGAGTAACGGTGTATTAAATATGAGTAACAGTATATTAAATATGAATAACAGT
>JAULBS010031205.1:0-10298 GCA_032355785.1 Symmetromphalus regularis
CACACACACACACACACACACACACACACACACACACACACACACACACACACACACACACATACATACATATATATTTTTTCCGAGTGAAAGGACGTGAAAATTAACCATTTTTCACCAGTCCTGTACTCCCATCACATTTGGACCTCCCCTCATCCAGAGTCACTAGTAGTTCAGGCTCATAGGAGCCGACGTAGGGCTAGATGGCTTCAGCTTTTTTCTCCAGTTTTTATTTCTGATAAAGATTACTGTCTCAAGACAAACATTTACGGTAATGAGCTCTCCCCCCCTTCCCCCCATTAGAACTTTGAAAATCTGTCTTACGTTACTGTAGTTACTGGGACCAAACTTCCGTTGAGGTATGGGATTTTTAATCTCGATAGCGGCACCAACCTAGAGTGAATGCTCCACAAAGGTTCGTTGGGTTGGTGCAAGCATACGCCACTTGCACCGACCAGTAGTCCATATCCGATTTATCAAATACCATGGTATGTGTTCTCCTGTCTGTGGGAAAGTACATAATTATTATAAAAGATCCCTTGCTGCTAAACAGATATAGTAGTCTATGTCACAGAAGTGGATTTCCTGTAAAAACCATGAGTCGCAAAACACCAGGTGCCAAATTTCGTAAACGCTACTGTTTAAGCATTGTTAATGTATACTCAACAAAAAAAAGACAGTATACACATTTTGAACAATTATATTTTTACTATAGTCTTCGAAGGGATATATTGGAAAACATATCAGCATTTCCCCCGACCACTTCAAACTTTTACAGGAATATTTTTTTTTTCATTTGGTTTAAATGTCACGTAGTCAACTGATGAAACTTGAAAATAGGTTTTTGGTCTGTAAAATCTGAAATAAGTAGTCAATAAGTACGTTTTAACTCATTTAGAGTGATAAGGTATCCTTGTCATAATTTTTTTTATTTTTAACAAATAAAGTTAATAATGTTTTTCCTTTACCCTCTTAACAGTTTACATGCTAAAGAAACAAACATTATACCAATCACAATTACTCGAATATTAACTGTGTATCTCGCCTAGATCAGTGACAATACCTTACACTGTCCAGCATATTCACTAAATTTGAACCCCATTGAATACATTTGCGACGAATGGGAACGAAGCGTATACAAACAATTACCACTGTCAACAAGCATGAACAAATTTCAGCAGTTTTTCTTTGAGATATGAAGCAACAAAATATTGTACATTTACCATGTTATCTTCCAAGCCTGTACAGGTGCAGACGTGTGCTTTATGGTAAGATGCATGGTATTCAGGTATCAGCAGTTGTATTGTGCTCAATATATCCCAAATTTTTTTCACTCCTGAATATCAGCTAGATGTAATGCATATTTAATTAAATGATCTCTTTTTTTTGGTTGAGTGTATGTTGTTAAACGCGTCTGATTCCTAAGTGACACTGTTGACGTAACATAATATTTTACTTTTACCATCGAAACAGTTTACATGCTAAAGAAACAAATAAACACTATGACAATCACAATTACTCTAATATTAACTGCGTATCTCACCTAGATCAGTGGCAATACATTACACTGTCCAGCATATTCTCCAAATTTGAACCCCATTGAATTAAACAGGCTTCGTAAATTCGGCCCCATGTCCTATGTCTGACACTTAATGGCCGCTAAATAAACAACGTGATCGGATGTCTTTTCCCTTCTTTTCAAAACATTCCAGATATAGCACTTTTAGCCTTTGAGATAAAAATCTAAAATTAAATTATACAAACCTCATAAAAAGTATATGCTAGCGACCAATATCTGTTTTTGTGTACACCTAAATTAAATATACTTTTTTTTTTAATAAAGTTATTGAAAAATATAAATGTGTGAATGTTTAACGTAAATAGAAAGGACAAAAAAAGGAAGATTTAATATTATATCTTGTTAAGTCTATGAATATGAGTAACAATTTTGTGATTGTGTCGATCAAGGAATTTCGTAAATTAGGTCTCGTAAATTAGATATCGGTGTGAATGTATAATTTTCTACATGTAATTTAAAGTTCGTCCAAAAAATATTTTCTGACTGTAGCATGTCGGGGTTCGTTCGCCCGGGTATGACCGTAAATTAAATTTTAAATTTCCGTCTTTAAAATTGGAAATTGACCACAGCTCTAATAAACAATTGTATTGTTAAACATTATATCACTTCCTAATTGTAATGCTTTATGTAGCAACTGCTTACTTTATACATTATTTAATTTATTAGTTTGTTTCATTTTAAAGTGGCATTTTAAATTTGGACCTGTAAATTTTAGAAATTTGGCGACATGCTGACTTTCTAGTTATAAATGATAGTTGTCTACAGAAATAGGGAAATAAATTATTTCATGAAATTGATATCACGAGCACTAAAACGTGCTCTTTTTTCTTCACTTTTGGAACGATTTTATCGAAAGTATCAACCTTTACATTTGAAAATTTCATTTAGCGACACAGACATTTTGACACCCTTGTCATATTTGGTCATTAGCTACTTGTTACTTACGCCTTCTACGATGCTAAAAGGCTGCTTAAAATGCTACTAAAGGTCATCTCTTACCACTGTGAACAAAGACATATCATTTATTTATACATCATATTATCTTTGGTAATGGAAACGTCGGCGACACCATTTTTCATCCCTTCGTGAGAATGAGTCAGAAGTGTCCGAAACCATTTGATGGACATTTAGGACTGGAAGCTAAATGTACTTTTGGCAGTCATCGTTTTGGCCAAATATTAAAAAGCAGACAATAGGACAAATGAACACACACATTCGTTCATAATGTTGAAAATAACTTCTCTACTGCCGAATATTTAAAATCAAGAAAGCTGTTACAACACTAACAATACGACAAATGAACACAAATTCATCAATTATTTTGAAAATAAACGACTCACTCATCTGCCCCTCATCTGCTAAAGCAATGAAAGAAATGTTTAATTATTTTCTAAGTTGTCTAAATATTAAACATCAGAAAAGTCCTTAGAACAGTAACAGTACCCTTGCTGCATATTGGAAAGAGTAGCCTATGTGGCGGCAGCGGGTTTCCTTTAAATAAATATGTCAGGATGACCATATATTTGATGTCCAATAGCCGATGAAAAGATAAAAAAAAAATCAATGTGCTCTAAAACAATCTTTACAATACGATGGAAATAATTTTTGTTAATACTTTAAATATCTCGTGTGTTTTAAAAATACACAATCAATATGGCTCCGTGGGTGCGTTTAATAGCATCTGCATCTGAATTCGTCCTTGACCAGTATTGTGAACGTACCGGATGGCTTCCTTTCTGGTCAACAACTGGATTACAGTTTACATCTTCTGGGATGGATTTTGCATGTTTTCACACCGGGTGATTTGTAAGCTAATCGTGGATGAATGAGGAAAATCTACTGGAACCAGGTGTCTGTATATTTGTGTATGAATGAAGCGAAAATTGTCTCTGTTTTAGCAAACTCGCTTCTGCTCTTCCTCTTTCACCGCCATCACGCTGGGGTGAAAAACAAAAATATCATTATTATTAAAGCACAAAACTGGTAATAAACGCCACTTCGCTCATGCAGAGAAATCTGCAGCTAAAAATAATAACATTTTCTAAAGCTAACGAATATTACACGTTTGTAGTGATAGGTAAATGATTAAGAATTTGCTTCATATCCTCAATTGAGTTTTTATGACGTATGTATACATTGCAATCAAACGGAAGAAACTAGGCCGGTACACGCATTTTAACCACTATATAGTTTATGCATAATAGTTAATTTTTACTGATCTAATTGCATGTATACTGCTCAAAATAATTAAACCGGGATTTTTTAATTTATTATTAAATTGTATTTTATGATTTTGGGGATTTAATAGCTGCAAGTGATAAACAGTACTTCCAAACCATCTGTAGCTGAGATAGGTGTAAAATTTAAAAATAAAAACATGTTATACTTAAATCAGAAATGTCATTTAGTAAGTAAGGAAAGTTGTTTTATCTAACAACGCTTCTAGAGCACATTGATTTCTATCTTATTATCGGCTATTGGAGGTCAATCATATGGTCATTTGGCATATATATTTAGAGGAAACCCGCAGCTGCCACATACATGTAGGCTAATCTTTCCAATAAGCAGCAAGTTTTTTTTTTAAATGCACTGTCCCACAGACAGGACAGAACATACCACAGCCTTTGATGAACCAATTGTGGACCACTGGTTGGAAAAATGTCATTTAGATAAAGTCCTTTATTAAAATAATTCTTTGACAAAATTTTGGAATGCTTGCAGATATTGTGCAAATATCATATTTATTATACAAAAGTCCACAACTGAAATGAAACATTAAAAAGAAGCATTATAATTTAATGAATAACGTGGCTGATATCCGTATTATTAACACATTAAACGTAAGTCTTCGACATATTGATGTCTGGTCACCTATTATAACCACCTTTTGAGTGATGCTATAATTAATAAGTCTTGCCAAATCTCTTGCCTGGCTTCAGAATCCGTACAACTGCACAACGCCAGCCAGATAATAATGAAAAACATAGAAGGGCATTTTTAATAATATAGAATGGCCTGGAGAGGTGGCAGGTCTTATAGAGATTTCCGAAAACCAAAAGTTGGATATGAATAATTTGTATAGTTCAAGGATATTACCATTATGTGGCTATATAACGTTTCGTGACGATGTATCCAAATTAATGTCTGAATGACGCACAGATAAAATATTAATAATAAATCTTGAGAAAAAAAAGGTAGAAAATGAATTTAATACAATTTGTTTTTTATAAAATGAACCATTAGACGGGTTAATGCAGACAGAAAAGGTTATGAATAAAAAATAGTTTTAAATGTTAGGAAGTAAAAAATATAATTAAGGAGACTACGGAGGTATATATTAAAGGTCAAATATTAAATAATTAAAGGTTTATATATAATTTGATACTGGAAGAAGTATTATTTAATGAATCACATACATTATCCATAAATGATTTAACATCTTATCAAAATAGCGACGGGTGTAATTAATAAAACAGATTCAAAGGTTTCTAAGTTGGTTGCTTGTACTTATTTTTGAGAATATATCCAATTAAGGACCAAGCACGCAGTCCTGGGTGCATGACCCAGAATCCTGTGCTGTCTGTCCAGTGTTGAGGTAGTGTTGATAGGAGAAACAAAACTTGCTGCAGACCTGCAATTTCACCCCCCACCCGCAAAGCAAATTTCATATTCAGGCAAAAATTAAGATGACATTCAGTCTTTTAAAACCCATAAATTCTGGCAAAAACCAACCTGCCCCCCCACCCAACAAAAATGGGAATCCCTATGCCTGTATTTCTGAGTGGATACCAACTCCCCATGGATCTGTCACTGGCAATTTAGAAGAAGATGGGGTCAGACACAAAGTCAAGACATGAACTCATCAATGAATTATAAATACATAGATGGGTAGATTTACTTAAAATTTCAATTAATAAGATTATAATTAACTTATTCTTATCTTCAAATTCAGGGTCAGGAATTTACAAAAATGGTAAATGTAAAAGTAAAGTTTGTGTTATTTAACGACGCCTCTAGACCACATTGAATTTTATCTTATCGGCTATTGGACATCATTCATAATTATGGTCATTCTGACATATTTATTTAAAGGAAACCTGCTGCCACCACATGGGCTACTCTTTCTGATAAGCAGCAAGGGGTCCCACAGACAGGACAGCACATATCACTGGCTCTGATGAATCAGTTGTAGACCACTGGTTGGAACTGAAAATAGCCCAAACTGCATGACGACCGACCGGTTCACAAGTGGATACTCTACCATTTGAGCTACATCCTGCTCACCGTCCCACAGACAAGACAGTACATACCACGATCTTTGATGGCCCAGTTGTTGACCACTGGTTGGAACATTAAAAAATAGCCTATACTGCATATGAACCCACTGAGAATTTAAAAAATGGTATACACATAGCAGTAGTTATGCATAATAATAATAATAATAATAAGAGGAAGAAGAAGAAGAAGAACA
The DNA here is from genome assembly GCA_032355785.1 of Symmetromphalus regularis. Lineage (NCBI taxonomy): Eukaryota > Metazoa > Mollusca > Gastropoda > Neomphalida > Neomphalidae > Symmetromphalus > Symmetromphalus regularis. Next base: position 6,051 of record JAULBS010031205.1, read on the forward strand.
ACAATAATAATAATTATAATTTATTATGGTGGTGGTTGTATTTATTTTGATTCTTATATCCAATTAAGGTTCAAGCATGCTGTCCTGGGCACACAACTAAGGTTCCTGTGCTGTCTGTCCAGGACAGAGGTTAGTATTAGTAAGAGACACGAAACCCACTGCTTTTCTATAAACAGCAAGGGATCTTTTATATCCTCTATCCCACAGACAGAATAGCACATACCACGGTCTTTGTTAAACAAGTTGTGGACCACTGGTCGGTGTATGTGGTATACACCTACCTACTGAGCCTTGTGGAGCACTCACTCTGAGTTGGAGCCGATTCTGAGATTAAAAATCCATGCCTCGACTGAGATTTGATCTCAGTACCTACCAGCCTCGAGTCCAATAGCTTAACCACTGCACCTCACCTCTCTTTATTTTTTTGTCACTTTTCCGCCCCGGATTAGGTGCCTTCCTCTTAAGGCGCGGAATCCGGGGACATGCCTGAAGCAAACTGGATGTGGGCATGCTCAAAATACTGAAATGGAAATGGGGTAACCATAATTTTAGGAGTTGCGGGGCCCAATTGGGAATAGGTTGGGCGTTGTTAGAAGGTAGTTTTACTTGACAAGACTAGAGTAGATTACACTACTAATTGGGAGCAATTGGTTCAATTTGCTTAAAGCCGGCACTGGAGGGGGGGAACCCACATTATCAATGAGTCTAATTAATTTATTCTTTTACAAGCGTAATGGATCAAATTTGTGAAATAATTGAGGGAGAATACAATCAATCCTTATTTAATTATTTTAATTGAACTGCACTGAAGACCACTAACAGTGTTGCAAGACAGGCAAACATAAATGGTGGTGAGGGAAAAAAAATTACTGGTTGGGTCATGACCATCATTACCATAGACGACAGTTACTTCCTGGAAGATTGGGAACGGAGCCGGGGGAGAATGGAGGTATGCCACCTAATCTTTAGGAAAATCCAAGGTTTTTAAATGCCTTTTCTGCAAAAAACCTTCAAACTATAAGAGACTCCCTGTGTACTTCGGTATATTTGTGCTAAGACCACATAGCTACATGTAAGTGTTCCATTGATATCGTAAAGAGACATGCTGGAAAAGATTATTATTTAGGCATTTCAGATGTGGCAGCAGGATTTCTGAAAGGGAGGGGTCCAAATGTGGATTTCTGAAAGGGGGCGGAGGTCCAAAAGTGATTTTTTAAATTTTTCGAAGCAAAAAGTGAAGGGATATTTATATATCCTTAAAGTGGGAGGATGTGTCCCTCCTGTCCTCCTAGGATTTATACACTGACAATAACGCCCTCCTCCCCCTTCTATGCCAGTGTACATCTTACGGTTCCTTTGAGTTCATAGATCCCAGAAGAATAAACTAAAAATTCTGTTTTATGTGAATTAATCAATGTTGCATCTTTTTACTTAAGGAGGTGTCGTTAAATAAAACAAACTTTTCCTTTTTACTTAAGGAGGCGTTGTTAAATAAAACAAACTTTACTTTTTACTTAAGTTTGTCATGAGCATCAAATGAAATTTCACAAATAAACACTTGCAGTGTTGAGCTTTAAAATGAAGATTTCAAATGTGAGATAAAGTAGCCTGAAGAATGTATTGACTGATATTCATCAAGCTGGTCATTGTAAACTGAATTAATGATGAGTTCCACACTGCGAGTAATTACATTACAGTTTCCTTAGGATAAGCTCCATGTTATAAGCCTCAAACCCCCAGGGTATGTAACTCAAATGGTTTATTTCCTTTCAAGTTTCTTTCATTTTTGAAATTATTAAAAATTATATAATATGGAGTTTATTCTTGTAAATTGCATTAATATTATACAGTAGAATCCTCTTAATTGCATAGGTATTTTGCCTAAATATTTGATGCAGTTAACAGGATTATTCATTTATCAGAAATGCCAATTTAAATTATATTACTAATCTTGTACAATCTGGTATAAAATCAAAGTACATTTATCAAATAGTAATGAAAAAAATCTGACATATACAGTAAAGTAAGGAATTATTTTGACCCTGTTTTGGGCTATTTTCCATTCCAACCAGTGGTCCACAACTGGTTCACCAAAGGCTGTGGTATGTGTTGTCCTGTCTGTCGTATGGTGCATATAAAAGTATAAATAGTATATGGTTACACTTACTTTGCAGTCATTTTGTAATTATTTTATAAAAATGTTAAGATCTGCCAATTTTTTGTACTTTAGAAGATAAAAAAATAAAGTTTCCTACATTTTCTTATGCAATTAATCAGACATTACAAAGAAAACATATGCAATTAAAAGAATATTTTGTGTTTGCATACAAATGGTTCTTTGTAGCAAAATATTATGCAAATAACAGGAATATGCTATTGTCAGGAATCCAATTAAATTGGCTTCACTGTAATATGGAGTTTTTACTTGTAAATAACATTGACATTATGTATATATTTTTAATTTCAATATTTTTGTATCTTTAATAATTTAGTTTGGTGGTCGAAATAAAGAAACATAATTTATTCAGTGTATTAGTCTGCTGATATGTATTTTTGCAGAAATGGAATATTAGAAAAAAAATCTGGTTCATTATTATTTAAATTTTTCATAATGATCAAAGCTAGAAGCAACCCCATAGCATATGAGTAGGAGGGCTAGATGGACACTGCCCCCTAGCTTCTGTGCCAGTTTTTAATATGGTTAAAAATGTCTCAAGTAATAAGCTGAAACACGCCAGAATTGCTATAAAAGGAGTTAATATTTTAAAAATTTCCTTGTGTGGTATTGCTCCTGCGTCACTAGCAGCTTCATACAAGGTCAGGTAATAATTTTTAAAATATTAACTCCAGAATTGCTATAAATAGAGTTAATACTTTAAAAATATCCTTGTGGGGTATTCTCCTGCGTCACTAGCAGCTTCACACAAGGTCAGGTCATAATTTTGATCCATGCCATGTCCAGTATGGTTCTGGCACGTCCCCCTGGGTCCAATCTTTTAAGAATAGGGCACCCTTACACCCATAAAAATGAGCTCTCCACCCACTCTGAAAATCCTACCTACGTCACTGAGAAGAAATGGTATTCACAGAATAGAATAACAAATGAACATCTTCATTATGAAAATTTAATATTTTATTAAATAATTTAAAATGTGTCTGCTCTAAATCATACCACATACAGTTTTATGTTTAGAAAATTAACCAGTCTATATATTGAGTTTCGGTGATCCCAGTGGTAATACACTGGTCTTGTTTTCAAAAGGAAAGGAGTTTTTATTTAATGACATCCCAGCACATTGTATTTGTTCAGCAGGTGAGTAGGATGGATTTTCAAAGTGGAGGGGCTATTTTTCAATGTGAGGTGGGTAATTATTATGGATGTATAAAATGTGCTGTGCAAATCCGCTAATCTATACACGAAATCAAAACTGTTGAAAAAGAGGGGCTGAGCCCTCCATAGTCCCCCCTGCTCCTACAGGTCTGTCCAGTGACTAAGTGCCACACGCAGGACTGGATTTATAAAGGGGCAAAGGGGGCAACTGCCAGAAGGCTTCCCCCTTCCCCCCCCCCGACTAAGGACTTCCTTTATTTAAAAAATGTAACAGTAATAATTATAAAGTTAATTCTATTTATTCATTTTAGTTCTTTTTTTTTATTTGTCATTTAATTTAATTTCTATTTTGAGGGCCCCCACACCCCGACCTGAAATGCCTCGGGCCCCAAGGTCTAAAACTGGTCTTGGCCACACATATGGTGTTCTGTGACTCATGTTCTTTAAAGGAACCCACTACTGCCACTTCCAATTAGCAGCAAGTGATATTTTATGTGCACTTTTCCACAGAAAGGAAAAGACTTATTACAGCCTCTGATAAACAAATTTTGAAATACTGTTCAGTGCAAGTGGTATTATTCTACCCTATGAGCCTTACGGAGCACTCATTCTAGATCGAAGCTGGTATCAAGATTAAAAATACCCTGCCTCAACTGAGATTTGATCCCAGTACATACCAGCTGTGAGTCTGATAGCTATAAAACCACTATACAACCAGGGACCAGTTAGTAAGAGATTGTTTTAGTGATTACACTGGTTTACTCCAGGTTTACTCCTGTTAAAGAGTGAAGTTTAAAGTAAATAAAGTAAAGTTTGTTTTATTTGACGCCGCCTCTAGAGCACATTGATTTTATATTTTATCATCGGTTATTGGACGTCAATCATATGATCATTCTGACATATGTATTTAGAGGAAA
>JAULBS010031227.1:0-10297 GCA_032355785.1 Symmetromphalus regularis
AAAAACCACCAACAATAAAAATAAAAATACAATAAAAATATCAAAATAACAAAAATCCCCACAACAAGAATACAAAAACACACAAAAAACCACCAACAATAAAAATAAAAATACAATAAAAATATCAAAATAACAAAAATCCCCACAACAAGAATACAAAACACACAAAAAACACCAACAATAAAAATAAAAATACAATAAAAATAGCGGGGTGTAGCTCAAACGGTAGCGTGTTGTGAACCGGTCGGTCGTCGGATCGATCCTTCTCAGTACACCCATTTGCAGTTTGGGCTATTTTCTTTTCCAACCAGTGGTCCACAACTGGTTTATCAAAGGCCGTGATATGTGCTCTTGTCTGTGGGAAGGTGAATATAAAAGACCCCTTGCTGCTCATCGGAAAAGAGTAGCCTATGTGGCGGCAGCGGGCTTCCTCTAAAAACATATGTCAGAATGACCATATGATTGACGCTCAACAGCCGATGATAAAATAAAAATCAATGTCTTCTAGAGGCGTCTTTAAATAAAACAAACATTATTTTTACTAACTTAATTTAAGGATTTTGGGATACTTTTTAAACCTGATAATCAAATTTCAAAGTTTGGTTGACGAAAATGACGATGTTTCGACAAAAAGAAAAAAAAAAATGATTAAACATAAAATCAGCGGTAAGACAAACAAAAGCCGCCAACCATAACCACTTTCAAATATTGACAACATTAAAATCCAAGTAACCTATGATTGTATACAGGCCTCCAGCTAATTATCAAATGTGCGGCTAATTGTATAAAAGCATTGACCATGATTGAATACCGAGTCGTCTTCTACGGTCTTTGTTCTCAACCCATAGAAAAGAAACGGCCAGATATATAGGTCATGGCTTCTGTGAATAATCTATATAACTTTCGACAAATCATCAGTTAGAACATGGATATTAAATTTCCGACCGTTTTTAAACACGAATCAATTCTTTTGTGTACTGTGGCGACAATGGGGAATTGTATTTGAGAACATGAATACGTCTAATGTTATTGACAATCTGACCATTTCAGTTATGGTTTGATTGGTGTTTATAATTAACGTAATTACATACACAGTCAGTGAACAACTCAATGGGACAAGGTGAGATAATTATTAATAGAACAGTAACTGGTCATGGTGTACAGGTAGATAATTCAACCCCTAAAATTACCCGCGGCAATCGAAAATGCTGTGGAGAAATCTGCGGACTAATTTTTTTTCAAGATTTTTTTTTCTTATTATTAAAAATTGCACGTGGAAAATGCCGTGGTAAATGCCATGGACTTAGGATGGGAAGGATAAGACAAGTATTCAGTAAATGACCCCTGTAGCAAAATGGATAAGCTATCGGACTCGCACTGGGATCAAATCTCGTTCGAGGCATAGGATTTTTAATCTCAGTATCGGCTCCAAACCAGAGTGAGTGCTTCGCAAGGCTCGGCGAGTTGGTGTACGGCACTTCAGGGATAAAAACTAACTCTCGTCCCCTCGCCAGAGGCGAGTAAATGCTTACTGACGCTAGCCCCCCCCCCCAGAATATTAAAACGGGGAGGGGGGACTAGTAATTTTTCATGGGGACGAGTAACATTTTAAGGCTAAAAGTCCCCCAGGTGAGTGAAAATAATTTCTTAATTTCTACCCCTGCACTTACACCAAACTGTGGTCCACAACTGGTTTTTCAAAGGCCGTGGTATGTTTTTTCTGTCTGTGGGATAGTGCATATATACAAACCTTGCTGTTTATCGATAAGAGTAGCCGCATTAGTGTAGCGGCAGCGGGTTTCGTCTCTCCTACTAACACTGACATCTGTTCAGGACAAACAGCACAGAAGCTGAGCTGTGTTGCTAGGATAGCGTGCTTGAACCTTAATTGGATATAAGCACGAAAATAAATACACCAACCAGACGAAGAGACGAAGACACACAATTAAAGCAGTCATTATTCTGTTGGCTTAGTGCACATAACCTTTTGAAGTACATTCATGCCATTTGTCTTCAAAGTTTGGGTAATAACGTCGGACAGTATACTTAGAATGGGAAGGATGAGACAAGCATTCAGTAAATGTTGAATTCTGAGGAAACAGTTGTGTAGCAGTACATTTGTTTATTATATCCCGTATCCTTTACTGACCTAGGAAAAACAAATCACTATAAAACGATCGTAAATATGTCTTTAATGCATTCATCCGCATTGCTTCGCATCTTTCGCGTAGCTTTTGGATCGGGATGTAGTTCAAATGGAAGAGTGTCTGGCGGTGAACTAGTCGGTCGTCGGATCGATCCTTCTCAGTGGACTCGTTTGCAGTTTGGGCTATTTTCCGTTCCAACCAGTGGTCCACAACAGGTTCATCAAAGGCCGTGGAATGTGCTTTACTGTCAGTGGGACGGTGCATATAAAAGACCCCTTGCTGCTTATTGGAAAGAGTAGCCTTTGTGGCTACAGCAGGTTTCCTCCAAATAAATATGTCAGAATGAACATATGATTGATGTTCAATAGCCGATGATGAAATAAAAATCAATGTGCTCTAGAGGCGACGTTAAATAAAACAATCTTTTCTTTTACTTTCGCATAGCTTCTGTAAGTTAAACAGTATTTATGTGCAGTATTGTTATTTTATTATAACACGCATGGAATAAATAAAGCTAATACATTTTAAAGTCTTTTTGTTTTCTGCAAAATTGTTTTAATGCCAGAGTTAAATGGCGTCCTCGTATGCGCATTACGGTACAAAGTAAACAGTAAGTCATGTACATGATATTTTGATTGAAAAGATCACGGGCAACTGGGAGGTTATCTCTGTTAAAATACTCAGGCAGAAACCAATTTTGATATACATTCCGAGAATAATATAATTGTTTGCTTAAGATAAGATTTAATTTCAATTTAATTCTTTTTTTTTGTTCCGTTCAGTGGTTTTTGACAGAATAAGACCACCCACTCCAATCCATCTGTTCCTTTACCACATCGAGAATGTTGAGAACAACGTAGAATTCAAGGGGGAAAAACCCCAATAAAAAGTGCATTTGAAAGTGTTTCATTAAAAAATATCGTGTGAAATAAATAAGCTAGCTTGCAATATATATCCTGATAACTTGGATTAGTCTTTGAATGTAGAGCCTTCACGTTTTTACTGAATTTAGGTATGTTGGCAAAAACATACTGAAAACAACTTAACTTTTTATTATTAATAAACATATGGCTTAAACATACGACTGTAACAAAATCAAACCATACGTGTATTAATTATACATTTTTTTATAATATAAATTAATTGAGGAAATGTTTACCTATCAGATTGCTAATCTCGTACGCACAGTCGGTTTAGGGTTAGATTGGTCTGAATTTTTTTAATGTAACTTCATACATATGTAGTAACATCAAATATCTACGTGGATTTAAAAGCAAGATTGGTGTGGTCTTTGATGTAACTTCAAACCTACGTAGTAACATCAAATGTCGAATTAAACCTTACGGAGTTGAAATTGGATTTAATCCTTGTTTTTGCACCTGCTGTAAAGTCAGGGGAGACTAGTTTAATGCCTGGGATTGTAAATGAAGATCATCTCTCTGCACAACAGGTGCATCAGAGACTGGCTCTCCGAGGAAGAAAATCACCCCCACGTGGGGCTCACGAGGGACCAACACGATATGGGAAATTGGCAGTCTTATCGTGATTTTGAGAGTCGGCTGCAGATAGTCGTGTTATAATTGGTCGCGTTACTCCGCTACACTGGCACTGGAAAATAAAATTACACTTTGTAGACCAGAACCCCGCAGCGTGCAACAGAAGAATAAAAAACTAAATAGCCCAGTTTTGTGGAACTCATCTTAAGAACGGGATTTTCTCCGCAGAAAACACATTTATTTTGGCTGAAGGGCCAATTTCCCACGTAATTTTTTTTTCAAGATTTCAGTTTTTCTAATATTTTGTTTTATTGTTGTAGGCACGCAGCTAATAACTTTAAAAAGGGAACATTTCAAGGAAACGTAAATAGGATTATTTGGAATGAAAAGATATTGGAATAAAAATACTGTAAGTAAAGTATTTTCTTCAAAAAGTTAATGATGTGCATAAACTGACTTGAATAACTAACATTAATATTGTGGGTGCGGATGAAAATCCAAAACATTTAGCAGAGCTACAGCCAATCAAACTGTCATCATATCCAAAACCGTATCTTTGAATTAAACGTCGGATCGATCCTTCTCAGTGGACCCAATTGCAGTTTGAGCTATTTACCGTTTCAACCAGTGGTCCATAACTAGTTAATGAAAGGCCATGTATGTGCTATCCTGTCTGTGGGACGTTGCATATAAAAGACCCCTTGCTGCTTATCGGAAAGAGTAACCTTTGTGACCGCAGTGGGTTTCCTCTAAATAAATATGTCAGAATGACCATATAATTGACTTCCAATAGCCGTTGGTAAGATAAAAATCAATGTGCTGTAGAGGCGTCGTTAAATAAAACAAACTTTACTTTGCATTAAACGTTCAAGGGAGTGTAAAGAAAAATGTAGACGTTGATAGAAAACAAAATATATCAATGTGGAAGAAAGTGAATCCAGCATGAAATTTGATCTCAAACACATTTTGATGAAATGTATTGTTATAAACTATTTGTCTATATATAATAAACCTGCAATTTCAGTTTCATCGTTACTCACACGTTTAACATGACCTGACCATCAACGATCTGAACCATGGTCATAAATGTCTGATAAAGAGAAACAATATTTTCAATAAACAACGCCTCTAATGGGGACAGATCCTAAATAATCTAGAATGAGAGATATAATTAGTGTTTGGTAATAAAACTCACAGCTTGTCACCTCTTCTAACTCCTTATTAGTGTCTGTGAAGGTGACTCGGTGAACATCTGAAGACCTGATACAGAAACTCTCGTTTAATTAAGACCATCAATAAAACTTTTATCAGAATGGTCACAGGTTTTGGTTTTTAGATCACTGATCTCGACATCGTCAAAGTTTGATAATCTTATCAGTTATCCAGTGACTGGTCATTAACAGAACCGTGCTCCTTTATGTTATTCCGCATACATAGCCATTACTGATTTACTTATGTTTCTCTCAGTTCCTCATCCCATAAACAGTCACTAAAACTAATCATGTGCCCACAAATGGACGTCTGGTCCAGTTCTTTAAAATCAGAATTTAAGACTTGAAACTTAAAAGTCTGGACTTTAACTCGGTACAAACTAAATGGATTACAATACTTGATCTTGTTAACGGCATGACTAAAGAAATTTTACAGGAATATTGGTACACCTTCTTTAGATATTTTTTCTTCAACGGAATGTAAATACAATTACAAAACAAATTATATGACTTCTATTTAAATTATGAGCCTCTGTGGTCTAGTGGTAGAACATCGTACTTTCAAGGTGAAAACAGTGGTTCAAAACCCGTTGGAGGCTCGGACACTTGACTACGTGTAAAAATTATCAAATGTTTGTCATCCAATAGCCGATGATTAATAAATCAATGTGTTCTAGTGGAGCCGTTAAACAAAACAAATCAAATTAAATCATGTATAAAATTATTGCTGTTAAATATCGCTCTCAAACGTCAAAACATATATTTAAAAAAATGCTCAACGTTCTCATGGCAATAGACCATCAACTTGGTTATCTAATGGATGTTCTATTGACTACGTTTGTGTAATGACATGTTTTGTGGAGAGCCAAGAGGCACGTCATGCTCTGTAATTGAAAGAAGAGCCATGTTTTGCTTGTACCTGTTGCTGATTACACCCACTGGACCTTGCTGACGTTACTGACTATGACGCAACTTTAAATTGAAATCTTCAAACGACATGAGAAAGGTGAATAGTTTGTCAAACAGTGATGATCGAGTCCAATTGTAAGACATTGTACTTCGTGTTACCTCTCTTTGTTCTGCTACTTTATAAACACACTTAACTCTCCATGAAGGTGACGCAAACGTCTCCCTGACTTCTGTTCTTCAGGTAAGTGTTGATCTGTGATTCGTAATGGTTTGCTGACGAGGAGCCTGGTCACGCTTGGTCAAACCAGGTATGTCCAGCTATACGAGGCTTAAACCACTGACAGTTGTCCAGATAATTTGAAATCAAGGAATGTGAAGTGTCGTTTTTTTTGATAATGTTGAAATGAATAGATGACACGATCACAACAACATTAGAATGTTAATCTTAAAACAAATTGCGTTTCACGGAAACTCAGCAATGTGATATTGATATTTAGAAAATGATTGTGTACTTTGGACTAAGCACTGATATTTGAAAATAAATGAATAATACATTGTCTTACATATACATATTCACTATGCATATTATTAGCCACAGCGTTTATAAAATAGATTTTATTGAACCTGAAAATACGTAACTGCCATACTTCGTTGTACTATCTGACCCAATGTTCTAATAGAAAAATAATTCTTTTTTTTAACGTGGATTAACGATGACGTCTTTGTAAAAGTATGCCTTGGACCCAGTGTTATGAAAATACAGATTTGGGATCGGGATGTAGCTCAAACCGTAGTGTGTCTGCCCGTGAAGCGGTAGGTCATCGCATCGATCCTCCTCAGTAGACTCGATTGCAGTTTAGGATATTTTCCGATTCAGCCAGTGTCCACAACTGGTTCATCAAAGACTGTCGTATGTTGTGTGCTGTCCGTGGGAAAGTACATATAAAAGACCCATTGTTGCTTATCGGAAAGAGTAGCCTATGTAGCAGCAGCGGGTTTCCTCTAAATACATATGTCAAAATGACCATATGATTGACGTCCAATAGCCGATGATAAGATAAAAATCAAGAGTTGTTGTTAAATAAAACAAACTTTACTTTACTTTTTTTCGTTTTACCGTCTGACCCAATGTTCTAATAGAAAACTAAGGTGTTTGTGTTTTAACGTGGTTTAATGATAACTTCTTTCTAAAACATATGCCTTGTACTCAATTTTATAAAAAGACAAATTTTCAGTACAATAAAGAGTCTGTTGATTTTATATGTGCATCTATTAAATGTTAACATTTCTAGTGGAGACACAGTGGACACAATAAGCTTTACAAACAGAACTTTTGATGATGTCAGTCAACTTCTGACGTGTTTTTTTATAATTTGTTTAACGACATCACTAGACCACTTGTCATCGGCTATTGGATGTCAAACATTGGTAATTTTGACCCGAAGTCAAATATAAACCAGCCTCCAACGGGTTTTGAACACTGTTTTCAGCTTGATAGCGATGTCCTGCACTGGTCCACAGAGGCTCACACATATTTTGACAGTCATTCATTATGGAACACTTGATGGATTTGTCCGTAAAATCCTTGTACACTACCATCTGTAGATACATGGTTTTGGAAACAGTAAGTCTTGTAGGTCGTATTAGAATACGGCACACGTAAACAAACAGCTAATTTAATTCACTCATGAGGGATCTCGCATACTTGCAATAAAAGTATGACTAGCATGCACGTGTTGGAGCGAATCCAAACAGATCGTATTTTGCATGTTAATCCCCAGATGCGCGTCTCCTCGAGGAATGTTTAGTTACCATGCCGCACCACACTGTATTGAGACATGCCAAGTTCAGATTCGACTGATTTCACTTAAAAAACAAACTTGATGCTTCAAATGTTTTATTGACCACCAGGTGGTGAGTCTGTAATTAGTCGCAGCCGCCGAGCAGGATTTAATTGACCTACGAGAATGTCGGGATCTCCAAAATCAACACGAAGAGCAGAGAAGTGTAGGGTATAATTATGTGTTATGTTTTAAACAGGTACGGTTTCATGCACTCTTCTCTCACACTAGAGAAATCCCATGATCTCAAGGTACGTCGTTCAGGACCAAAATGGTCCAACTAGGGGCAAGCTTAAAACTATTAGTATTTGAAGGAACCTCGTCAACAAGTTATATCTAACATAAACATAGGCGCACGGGATCCCATTTTATGTGTGTGTGTTTGTATGTGTGTGTGTGTGGGGGGGGGGATTTTTGCCCGAATTTAAGGGTTTTAAAAGAAAATACCCATCATTTTTGCTCGAATAAAAACTTGTTCCAGTATTGTTGGTGGGGGAGGGGGGGGGAGAGGGCAGAGAGGGGGAACTGCCGTCTCGTACACTTATGAACTTAAACGACAAACCTATTAAAACAGGACAAAAACCGCTTCCAGTGCAATAACCGTGCCTGCATTAACGTACGATCTTCAGTAAAATTTAAAATTGATTTTTAAAAATGTATCCTGTTTAGAGGTCCTTTAAAACCACTTTATAACGTTTCTATTACATGCTGCTTGTAAGAAACGTATTAATATTTATTTTTAAACAAGAACTGTTTCATTAGACTATGATAGAAACGCGAAAGCTTTCACTGCTGCTTATGATATCCGCGGGAGACACAGAATACCATCATATCTCGAAAATCACTTTTCTAACTTAAACAATATTATGAATGCATTCTTAAATAATTGCTGAAACGTATGAGATTTTCTCCTGTTGAGATAATGTGCAGACGTGCATTGTAGTTTTGGCGAGTTTAATATTTATTACATGCTACGTTACAAGGTGTATTCTTTTTCTTGCTAAATCTATTGTTTACAAATTGAAAACAACGGATGAGATACGGTCCTCTAGCATCTCTTACCTGAGCTGATGTTAGACATGCTTTGGACATTTTGAAATAAAACATTTAATAAAAAAGAAAAGAAATAGTATTCAGGTAAAGAATGCATATAATGTACAGACATTTTAATGAACTACTTAAGAGTTTAGAAAATAGATTTGATAGAGAAAAAGAATGATGCGTTGGCAAAAAAATATTTATGGAAATCCTTAACATTTAAAGTCGCAATAACCACATTTTACTGTAAACTGTATTTGACAACAAGCTTTAAGCTTGAATCATTTTGCTACACTCTTTCATGAGGATAATTCTTTGATGTTAATAAGGTACTTGAAGTGACAGATTTTCCACACAAACCGGGACTAAATACGTCTTTCTGTGTCCCGTATTCTCAGTCTAGTGATAGGTTTTAATTGAGATTTGAGTACTCAGTACTAAATGTCCTAACCGTGACGGAATACAAAGCGCGAGGACAGCCCAGACAATTGCTGCTGGACAGAGCGACAGAGGCTAACACTAGACATCTAGATTTGCAATTTCAGCTTAATGAATTGCTTCCAGCCAGCAGAGCAGAACTATTGATATTTCTCCCTGTGTAAATTATAGGTTTCTCGTCACCCAGAACACTCAAGGTTTATATTTTGTTCACCAATCATCCACAATATTTAGCGAGAATATTCATTGTGTATGTACTTCAGCGTGACAGCATATCGGCCCAGGAGTTTTAATAATGAAAAAAAAAGATGCCTCTTTGTAATTGGAGAGGTAGCTTAATATTTAGTTACCACGGCTGATGGGCGGAATGATCGATACATTCAGTGTATTTTCTGTTTCATTTAGTGCCCCACAACGGTTATATCCAAGTCTGTGGTATATGTTATCCTATCTACGCTAAAGTAAAAATTTCCCATTAAAGAAACAACCATACTTCCTTGAAATTAGTTAACTGAGTTTTGAAACCATTTGTTCCCCAATAAGAAAGTATTTATATATTTTCTCATTTTGAGAAGAGAGAAAAGTGCTGGGTCTCCCTGCACAAAGGTATTCAGCAATTACAGCAGGTTAACGCGTGCGTAAAAAAGTTAAATAAAGATTATTTAGATTTTAAAAGCTATCTGCGGGGTTTTTTCACACCTAGAGTAATAACAAATATTTTCGTATCCCCTAAACACTTTTCTCGTGACTGACAATAATTATGTTTAGTTTAGCAAACAAACGTGTCATTAAGCATTTAAGAAAAACAGGCGTTACCATATTATTGTATTTAGTCAACAATAAAATTATGTCATGACAGTCGTCATGCAACTCCTCCTTCAACAAAACTTTTTATTGGTGTTTGATTTCGTCTGTTTTTATGGTTTGCCATTTGATGTGTCCTATCTTTTTTTCTTTCGCTTCAGGATTGGTTTTGTGTTTCAGGACCTTATAACGATTGGCGTAACAAAGTAAAATGTCCTGACAAAGGTTCATTTTGGGTCAACAATCGATCCCCACAGCTTGGTGGTTACGTAAAAAACTGATCCCCGCATCTTGGTAGCGATGTCAACAACAGATCCCCACAGTCTAGTAATGAGATTAACAACAGAACACCACAACCTAGTTGTTAGGTCAACAACAGATCCCCACAGTCTAGTAGTGAGGTTAACAACAGA
>JAULBS010031238.1:0-10296 GCA_032355785.1 Symmetromphalus regularis
ATTGAGTATTTCTTGTGAACCACGGCACAAAATCATTGCTGTATTATGAGAAAGTTAAGTTTGTTTTATTTAACAATTTCTCTAGAGCACATTGATTTTTATATTACCATCGGCTATTGGACGTCAATCATATGTTAATTCTAACATGTTTAAAGGAAACCTGCTGTGGCCACACATGCTAGTCTTTCCAATAAGCACCAAGAGGTCTTTTATATACACCGTCCCACAACAGGAAAGCACATACCACAATCTTTGATGCATACCACTGGCTAGAACAGAAAATAGCCAAACTGCAAATGGGTCCATCAAGAAGGATTGATCCGACGACTGACCGGTTCACAGGCAGACACTACCGTTTGAGCTACGTCCCGCTCCTAGGTCGACGTGAGATGCAAACTGTAATTACAACCCACAGTTTACAAGTTTGTCAGAATTTTCTTCAAGACAGGATTCTTTAAGTTACAGATTTTATAATTATATTGTCTTTTTATATGAGTTCATAATACAAACAGTATTATGTTCATGATGCCATTAAATTTTCACCCAATCTACAAATCTTTTGTTCACGTTCAAGTTCTTTATTGTAGTGGATGAGTCATCAGTTTCTTGTTATTGTTACAGCATATCTTATAGTGTTCATTAGGTACATGTTGTAGTAGTCATGGGGGGGGGGTATGGGGTATAACCTCCTTTGTTTTTTCTAAGAAACAATTTTTCATTTTGTGTATAAAAAAAAGAACAGAAACGGATACTTATTATGGTTCCCCACATACTTGTAATTTATATAGTTAGTATTGCTTTTATCCTAGCTGGAAAATGCCTTAAAAATGGGAAACCTAAAACAAATTGCCAATTGAAACCCCCCTCCCTCTTTCCTTAAAACCTGTGTCTGCGCCTGTGTTTGGCGAACATGAGACTTGTTCATTATCTTGCACATTTGTTGAAAATATGTCTTATGTATTAATGGTTATGGATAACAACAGCATTTCTGTCAGTGCAAAACCCAGTCACAAATTATCATTGACAGCATCTGTATGTGAGATAGAGAAACAGATCCATATTTGTCACTTTATCAATGTTGCATTGTTCATGTTCTTTGGTTTTTATCTCAAATGAAGCTGATCTCAAATGAAGCATTTCTGTTAAGAGATGTATTTTAAAGAACCATTTGGAACAAAACAAATAAGTTTAATTCTGGCAATCAACATGAGTCATATCAGTTCTAATTACAGTCAAACCTGCCCATGTGGCCACCTGTATTAAGAAGCCACCTGTCTTGAACAGCTACCTTTATTTTCTTCCACTTCAGCTAATTTAGTATAATTTAACCTGTATTAAGCAGCCACCTGTTTAAGAGGTCACATTTTCTTATTCCCTTAGGTGGCTGCTTAAGACAGGTTTGATTGTATGTTCAACTATTATATTAAAGTGATACTTTAAGTCCAGATTAAGTCCATTGTGTTTATAAAAAAAATATTACAGGTACATATGAAGCAAATAAGAATTAAATATACCTTTAAATACAGGTTTATATTGCCTCTATTTTAATCATCTTCAGGTTTTTTTCTAGGTTAAGCCAAAAATTGTATTAACTTATACTTCACAAAAATAGGTGTGGAAGTAAAGTAGCAAGGAATGACCTGAATAGTGCTTATCCACCCCGAATGACCTTTCTTTTTTTAAAGTATTTTTTCTTCTCTATTGATTAACAATAAAATTTATTTTCTTGTTCAATATTGTATTGTATTGTTCTTGGTGTCTGAAATCAATGTTTAAATATAAATAAATGGTTAGAAAATGGATTTGGTAGGGTGGCTGAGTTCAGTAATGCACAAGCAATTTCAGTGTTGTTCCTTTCCCTCTTGAGAATGTTAAACTAATGGATTTTTACATCAACCTCATTGATAACAATATCTTCTTGTCATTAACAATACTTAGCATGTACTCTCCATCGTCACAACTATGCTGGAGTCCAATAGCAAATGGTACACCATGACCCTTTAATTCTTTTTTTTCTTTTAAGTGAAAATCAATGACATTATATTTGGTTTGGTATTTAATGCACTATTTCTAAACTAGCATCTGTCTTAGACTATCATACAGTGCATTCTATTCAAACCAGTATCTGTCTAACCAGAAATGTTTTTAATGCAATATTAGAGAAACTTTTGTTAAATATATGACCATGAACATAGGCATAATGATTCTGACATTTTATAAAATGGCTCCTAAATGGTTATTAACCTTCTGCAATAATGGCATCAAATAGTTTAGCATTCAAGTCTTTTTCAGTGGTTCTGTTTGAAGTATGATTAATCATTTTATGGGTGGATTAATTTTACAGGTTGTTTAATATACAGGTAACTAGTTACTAATCTGTACAATGCAAAGGATTCTTAATATAATAAAATTTTATTAATTATTTTTTATTGTGCAGTAGGATATTTCTTCTGTTGACCACATGCAGCATTGATTGAAACATATTTTATTGCTTTTAAAAACGAATGGATTAGGCACAAATTTTCCAATTTACTAGGCCTTCTCTATAATTCATACATGGTGACCCCTCAAAAATGCAACCCACATAATGCTTATAAATCATACAAAATTGGAGATAAACGCATGAAATGTTGCACATAAATTCACAAGATGTCAGATGACAATGTCAACAAAATTCTTGTTTGTAAATGAAACCACTAATTATTGCAGTCTATTTCCATGATATGTTCCAAATGGTGCCTGATTTAACAAATTTAATGGGTTGCATTTTTGGGGATCACCCTGTACATCATACATGTTGATGACAGTGAAGTATTACATTTACGCAATATAAAATATGAATAAAAATGAAAGAGAGAAAAAAAACTATGTTCTGGGTTGTCATAAAAAAACATTCTGTAAGATATTTGTTAGCATTTTTATTTTTGGCGGTCCACCGGTAGAACGTAAGACTCTCAAGCTGATGACTATGGTTCAAAACCCGTTGAAGGCTGGCTCACACATGACCATGTGTCAAAATTAACAAATATTTAACATCCAATAGCTGATGTTTAATAAATCAATGTGCTCTAGTGGTGTTGTTAAACAAAACAAACCAAAACAAATATTGTAGGCTTTTTTTAGTCACAAAATGAATAATTTAAAATAAATTGACTCTCAATAGACAAGATAGTTTTATTTTTTAAATTTTTTTAACAATGCTTTGCCTATAATTGATTGAAAGATATTTTATTTCTAAATTGAAAAAGAATTGGACACAAGTATTTGCATATTTGTACAGAATTTAGAATTGTTTGGTTAAGAGTGGAATGAGGTTGATACTTGCGACTTTTCAGAAAGGTTAGATGGTAATCTTTTAGTCCTTTTCTTGTACGTAACATTACCACTGGGATCTTAATTACTTGCTTTCTGTCCAGACAGTCCGTCTTGGTGATAAACCCTGGTGTAGATGCACGAGAAAGAAAGTGTCAAGTTAGCGATGAGACCTATTTCATCTTGCAGAGACCGTGTCATGCTGTTTCCGCACCAAACTACAAGGATGTCATTCCCCAAGGCATTCTCCAATCAGGCAACATTTAGATTTAAATTGCTGCTAATGGTTCAATGGATTTTGCAGTCAAAATGTCAGTTATTGACATTCGTATTTTGTGTAGCAGTGCGATTCTATTGAAGCAACAGGATAATGCTGGCTCGGATGAACATTCAGGCACATAACACATTTAGCTTGCCAGATTGGTCAAATTGTTATAGTCTCTGAAGACTTATTTCATTTATCTGATAATCTGTGATTTACTGAGATTTACTTTTTCCAAATAAAGAAGTAACGGAATGGATTAGTAATCAATTTTTTTCCCTGTTCTGTCGAGTTGGAAGAAAATTATTTTTCATTTGTAAATTTCTCACGTTTAAATTGGTATTTTGTGAAAGATATTTTATTATACATCACTAATGCAGTAACGGTAACGTATTGTAAGAAAAAAATATAAACGTTAACTGGTAAATTCAGATATAATGTCCTCTGTTAAGTGTATAATTAAAAAATCATCAGAAATTATTTAGATTTTTTTTAGTTTCCAAATTGGTTTATAACTACAAAAATAGTTTTCTCATCAAATCCCTTAAAAACTGATTTGCAGACAAGGTTGACCGTTACAGACATACAGACAAGACATACAGACATGTTGGACCTATAGACGGGGTTGATAGTTAAAGACGGGTTTGATACGTGAAAGGGAGTGAATTTGGTTATACAGTGACTACATCAATATCTGAAGAGCGGATTTGCCATTATAATAGACACTAATATAGATTAATCTGCTCACCTGGATGACAGAACTTGGTCAAGAGTTTTGGTGAGAACATTTTCTCATAACCCAAGGCACAAAATAACCGGTGAAAAAACTGAACTGCGAGTCAAAATTATCTGTTCAAAGCAAAATGCAAAACACCACCTTTTCTCTGAGCCCGTGCTACCTGATACACATCTGTCGATGTCAAAGCACCTCACACACATATTCTGATGTATAATCCCATGATGCCAATGAATTGACACTGTACAGTTAAGAGTCCAGTAATGTACTTTCACAAAGCTTGCTAGAAGTAGCCTGCAAATTGTTAGAAATTATTGCTACACATTTTACCAAAATTGCTAATCATTTTTTAATATTGATTAGCAGTTTGCTAGTTATGTGAATTTTTTTATTTTATGCCTTGATAACCATATCAAGTTAACATTAAATTTATCAATTTCACTTGTAGACACTTGAGTACATGCATTGACCCATGCTGGACAATTCCATTTTGAGCTATTATAAATTGGTGTCAGAAACATAATGTGCAAAATAAATATTAGCATGAAATTTTAAAGTAATTTGTTATTTTAATTGTGAAATAAACCCTCATTGTTAACCTGGGTTTGTGGATGATTGTATGATTAACATTGGTGTGGTTTCTGAAAGAAAAGTAATTAGGTAAAATTGCACATCCAAAAATGAAACCATGGGTTACTTTATATGCATTCCCCCATCAATAATCCTGATTAGTATAACCAGGCGTGGATGCAGGATTTCTGAAAAAGGTTGCATCCAAATGCGATGGGTAATGGTTAATTTTCATGTCCTTCCATTCGTAAAAGGTAAAAAAAAAAATTGTTTTAGAAATACAAAAAAGGGGGATCCGTATTCCCAGACCTCCCCCTGGATCCGCTTCTGAAAAGGAATATAAGGAAGCACGTCACGCTTCACCTGACCACCCACCATGCTTCACTGATTGATAAAGATTCATGTTACCATGGATAAGAATTGTAACCAGTAAATATAAAGATATTTGATATTTATGTAGTTGTTAATCTATGAGAACACTAGATCCTATGCATGCACTGGTCATCACAATATACATGATTAACAATGACTTGTACACATTTTTGTCCACCTTTATGTGCTGTTGTTTATGAGGCTGTCTCTAATGACTGTTTAGACCATGAAATTGACAAGAACATATGCATAACTTGCATGTGGCCAATCAAAATTGTCTGAATGCCAAAACGAACAGCATTCTTCCCAAGTAATTTGCTTTGTATCATTCTTAAATGAATTGTCTTCATTCTTGATTGGAATCTTTATTGGCATTGTTATAGCCTTTTTGTAGCAGACATCGTGTAATGTACCAACTTAACATTGTTGTGCCGACAGAACATTTTATTTGTTTATTTTAATGGGTTTAATATATATATACTCTTTCATAGGAGTCAATTTTAGAAATTATCTTTGTAAATGTTAACTATTTTAAGTATATAGAAATGTTTTTATCATATACAAAAAAGGAGGGGGGGGGGGCAGAGAAGAAGGCTCACATGATTTTGTTTTATTTATTTGGAAGTGCAAAACAATAGCACCATTTCAACCACTAATTATATACTCAACCAAAAAAGAAAGTATGCATATAGTCAATAGTCATTAATTTCATAAGCCAGACACATTCATGGCAGAAATTCTGGAATTACATAATCACATCAGTTAAGAGGAGGTGTGTTTGTGTGTGCAGTAATATCACAAATTGTGCACATTTGCTGCCATTGAACCATTACTGTCAGTACCCCATGAAACAAAAATATTTCAACATGCATACTTTTTTTTTTTTGGTTGAATATAGTAAGTTAAGTGAAAACAAAGAAAATTAATGAAAATGAAAATTGTGTTTATCTTTTTGGTTTACTGGTAACAGGGTTTAAAAAGCTTTCCAGAAAGAGAAGTTATGTTATTATCACAATATGAGTGTGAGGATCTGGTTTTCATTATTAAACAGCATGAGATTACTATCTTACTATGACGACTATTCTGCTTAATTACTTACATGTGAGGTTTTGCATTCCTGAATGAGACTATTTGCAATGTGTTGCATTCCTAAACGAGACAATGTGCAATGTTGCATTCATGTATGAGATAAATCTACTCTTATTACATCTGAACTGACTGGCACGGTAATTTGTATTATCTATATGATTGAAAATAAACCGTGTTATAAATATTTTATGATCCGACGATCAAACATCTTTATAATGTTTATTGGTTATGCTGTCATATGGTTTTAAGTCAGTCTTGTGTGACTGTCAAGTCAGTGTTATTTGAGTATGTCTGAAAGGTTTCACTGTTATTATAAACTTTTATTGTCTGTAGTTTTTTCTTACGCAGCTGGATAGCAGTTATAACAACAGGATTTTGCTTAATTATATACATGTGCAATGTTGTATTCAATATTGAGACAAATATACTCAACCAATAAAGAAAGTATGTATGTTGAAATATTGAATATTTTTTAAAGTACCATTTCACCATAATCGAAAACGATGGTGCATGTGCAACTTGAGATATTACTGCACACACACGCACACACTCACGTATGCACGCACGGATGCACGCACACATACACACACACACACACACAACACACACATGCACACTGACACGCACACACCACACATACACGCACACACCACACATACACGCACACTGACACACACGCACCCACACACACACACTGACATGCACACACACACACACACACACACACACACACTCACCTCTTCCTAAATAGTGTGGTTATCTAATTCTAGAATTTCTGCCATTAATGTCGTCTGGTTTATGAAATAAATGACTTGATTACATACATACTTTCTTTTTTGGTTGAGTATATCTCATTATTAAATGAACTGAACTGGTGTAGCAATTCTTATTATCCATGTGGTTTGAAATTATTTGCCATTAATATTGTATGATGACATTTTATAAAAGATACTTTATGGTGTGATTGTTGTGTGATGTGTTTGCAGAACATGCCTGCAGTTCGATGAAGTTGACATAAAATACCTGAAGGATTTCTGTTATTGAAAACCATTATTTTCTAGTTTTTATTTTCCAGCAGGCTAGCTATGGCAGTTATTCTTCTTAGTTATATGTGCGTATGCGGTGTCGCATTCATGAACAAAACAAATCTAATAACTAGTACTAACTGAACTGACTTGCACAGCATTTTGTATTATTCACATGTTCCAGACTAAACCACATAATAAATATTGTATGATCTATGTAGCACGGATGACTTCTGTATATTGTTACTGCGATGTCATGTCTTTTAATGATATTGACTTCCACAAAGTATCTCTAAATGAATTCACAGTCACGTGAGATTTATTTTTCTATCGTTTTGTTATTGTGCAGCAGGTTAGGTTACAGTATTCTGCTTAATTAAATGCTTATGTTTCAAAATAGATGGCAACTTTAATAATTTATGATTATACCGGAAATAAAATTATTTTTTGTGGAACAATTATAATGTCATGCACTTGTAGGTTATTTTTTTCTGTTTGCGCAACTTCTGAAGTCTCTCACTTTAATTGCACATTTTAATTTTCTATTTTTTTTATTCACTTGTATCTTCTGATAGCAGATTAATATATCAAACAGTTTGGCATTGTAACATGTTCAGTTTGAACTGGTGATTTTTTCCCTTCTTAAAAACACAATTTATCAAATTTTAAGCATTTTATTAATTTCACCCCTTTTCCACCCTATGTTTCTGAAGCTCTTAATCCCCGAATAAAGGCTTTTCAAAGTATTTGGTCGAATGAGATTATTGGATTTCAGTGTGCTGTGCAGATTGATTGGTTGGTTGTATTGATTTTCATGCTTATATCCAATTAAGGTTCAGGCACGCTGTCCTGGGTACACATTGGGGATTCCTGTGCAGTCTGTCCAGGTTAGTATTAGTAGAAAAGACAAAATCTGCTGCTGCCAAACTAATGCTGCTACTCTTATCGATGAGCAGCAAGGGAGTTTTTATATGCACTATCCACAGACAGGATAGCACATACCACAGGGTATACATCTACCCACTGACCTTGTGGAGCACTCACTTTGGGTTGGAGCCATTACTGAGATTAAAAATCCCATGCCTCAACTGAGATTTGATTCCAGTACCTACCAGTCACGATAGCTTAACTGGGGCCTATGCAGATTGACAGTCCTTATTCTTAAACTCATGACTGCCTAAATATCAGATATTTGTAATCTACATAAAATTTTGATTAATATAAAAGAAAAAAAATAATAAGTATGTTCCTACAATACCTTCACATGTTCACCAAGTACAAAGTCATTCTGTAGCAGAGGTGATTTTTTTTTTATTTTTTTTTTTTAGGTTTATCGTAATCTGATGGATTGTAATAATATTGGACTCATTTATTTAATTAAGGGATAAGTGTAGACAGATAATTAATGGAATCATTATAAAGAAGAATCTCTTGATGAGATTCACCAGACAAAAGCATCAATTACAATATTACTGCTGCTGAAAATAGCAGTTTCTAAACAACACTCTCTTGATGTGACAGTCTCTGAATGGGTGGCCCGAGGCTCAGTTTAAAGATTAGTGCTTGATGAATGTTTCTGCTGTCCCGAGACAGGGTTAGAGAGGCTGAATAATGTTGAGAGGAGGATACTTTTGTCTCTTATGCTTGAAACCTTCAGATCTTCCATCATGTTATGATCTTCTGGTACACCACTTCCATCAGGGTTATAATATTCAGCAGCTGTTTTGTGTCAGACAAGTACTATTTAAGAAATCTGCAGCTGGAACGTGGTAGAGACATGGGATTTTTAATCTCAGTATCGGCTCCAACCCAGAGTGAGTGTTCCACAAAGCTCAGTGGGTAGGTGTATGAAAGGCTGTGAGATAGTGCATGTAAAAGATCCCTTGATACTTATTGATAAGAGTAGCCGCATTAGTGTGGCGGTAGCAGGTTTCATCTCTCCTACTAACACTAAGCTCTGTAATGGACAGACATCACAGGAAGCTGAGTTTTGTGCCCAAGACAGTGTGCTTGAACCTTAATTGGATATAAGCATGAACAAAATATATAATCAACTAACCAGTCCTATGCCCTACTGGATCTTACTTCTTAGCCAAATTTTGATGATTGTGTTTGAAAGGTGTAGTTTTGAAGCTTGCTTTAACTGTCCACTTATAGTAAGGTCCATTCCAACCAGTGGTTCACAACTGGTTCATCAAAGGCTATGGTTTGTGCTGTCATGTCTGTGGGACTGTGCCTATAAAAGACCCAATGCTGCTTTAGAAAGAGTATCCTATGTGGTGGCAGCAGGTTTCCTCTTCAAATATGTCAGTATGACCATGTGATTTACATGCAATAGCCGATGATAAGATAAAAATCAATGTGGTTTTGAGGCATCGTTAAATAAAACAAACTTTACTTCATAGTGAGGTCATCATGATATGGTTAACACTTGCTTTTTGTTGGTAACATGTTCGTAATAATTTCGCAGCGTTACAGAGCACATCATTATTATTAGTGACAGCGTTTTTTAGCAGTTTCATTTTCCAGCATGCCCGCTGATCTTCATGGAAGTGTGTGTTCATCAAGTTGACACTGATTAAATACAAAATGTTGAGAAATGTGCTGTTGACATTCAAAACAATCTTGGTGTGTGTCTTAATCAAAAAAAAACGGTTAAAATCCTGCAAATGAGAATTTTTTTTTTTATGTGTAACGATACCATTAGAGCACATTGATTTATTAATCATCAACTATTAGATGTCAAGTGTTTGAAAATTTGGACAAGTGTTATCCAGCCTCAGATGGGTTTTGAATCATGGTCTTCATCTTGACAGTCTGGCAAATGAGAAAGGTTCAATTTGCACATGAAGTAAAAAGTAAAGTTTGTTTTATTTAACGACGCCTCTACAACACATTGATTTATATTTTATCATCGGTTATTGGACGTC
>JAULBS010031249.1:0-10295 GCA_032355785.1 Symmetromphalus regularis
CATAAAGTGGATGATAGGCAACAAGCAGCAACTCATAAAGGAATGATAGGTAACAAGCAACAACTCATAAAGGAATGATAGGCAACAAGCAACAACTCATAAAGGAATGATAGGTAACAAGCAGCAACTCATAAAGGAATGATTGGCAACAAGCAACAACTCATAAAGGAATGATAGGCAACAACTCATAAAGTGGATGATAGGCAAGAAGCAGCAATATTAGTGGAACATAAACATAGGTTAGCTTGTGATGCGTCATGCCTTCAAATTACCAGACATACATCTTAGAAATTATTCTTTCAATTGTACCACCAGAAAAGTGATTTCAAAGGCATCCGCAATGTCGCGTCGCAGATGTCTCTGAATATAATATATAGGTCATGTTTCTCTAGCGACTCCTTGTAACAACCAACGTGACATATTTCAAAATGAAATAGACGCGTTACCAACAATGAGCAAACTATAGGCTATTCTTAAAAACACATTATTGCTTCTTACTCGATTGGATTATTTAGGATGTTACCAGTGCTCGGGTAATATAATGTTTTACATAATGCGTAACGTCAAGGTAATCTTTGTAATTACGTCAGATAAAAATTAACTGCCATTCTTCACTTATTACGCGATAACAGTGTTTTAAAAAATAATTTTATCATAAATATTTAGAAGTTTCGTGATAAAAATATATATCTGGTTATTTAATTTACAAATTTATATTTATAGTGAATTTGCTGTATTTTTATGTCGTCAGGTAATACAAGATTAATTGAGTTGTCGGCGTGATGTTTATGTATATTCAAGAATGAACACATTTTAATTTTTGCTGTTGGAGTTATAAACAGACAAGAACAAATTGTTAATAATTTGTGATGTATTGATAAGGCGGCTTTTAAAGACATGATGCCAAATATAAAATGGGTTGCGGGTGTGATGGGCCCAGTAAAAAAAGGTTACGCGCAAGTTCAAGTGAAATGTTAATTCAGTATATATTCCAGTCATTTTTAATATTTTGCTTCAAACAAAATACAACACAAATACATTCAGCAGTCAAAAGGGAGAGGATCCAGAATTTGTATGGCGATACAAGTGACGGGCACTTATAAGACAATTTAAAAGTGTTTTTATTCCTGCAAAAGTGAACTTATAACACTATTGAAAGTTAAGCATAATTATTACATCGAGAAGACCTGCGAATGTCGAGGAGTGTATCACCTCTAAAACTCAAGGGCAGATGATGATATTAAATCACTATATCCCGTTCATTTCCATAGTGACGCGTGCATTCGTAACAGGTAGAAATATACCTTAAAAGCATAGTCCCACGGAATTTAAGGGACTTCGTACTCTATATATTGATTACGAATGAAACTTACATGCATTTGTTATACTAGATCTCATTTTCATTATCACGCAAGATATTTTAACTGAACCATGGTATAAGGAATTCCATGAGTCGATCGATTTTTTTCACATTTAAATATTTCAAATTTCAAGATCGGAACTCCTCGTGGGGCGAAATAAATTGGTATGAAATGTTTTTGCATCTACAAAAATATTCAGAAGTTTTAAAATAACTGCTAATGCGGGAATATCCGTCGAGTGACTAGAAATAAAAAATAAAAAAATCGTGCTTTTTTTCGATTTATTTGTCGGTAAGGATAATTCATTATTATTTTTAAAATATTGATAATATGCGAGATGCGGTAGTTATTTAAATAGTTGAATGAAGTATTTCTATGGACAAATCAAAAGCTTATATTTAAAATTAATTCTTAGTTTGGAAATTAATTAGGTCAAGGGTCCGTGGGAATATGCGTTTAAGAGGTCGCGTTTATATCTGGAATGCGATATATTATTAACCCAGTCACACTTACGCTGCGATAATCCGCGATAATCGAGGACGGTCGTGGACTGTCGTGGGCTTGTTTTCTGCGATCGATGGGTTGCGGACAGACTATGTAAGTATGTGACAAAAAGGGATTCCAGTTGTGTTAACATCAGTGAAAAGGTCTTAAAATGAATATTAATATAGTACCAAATTCATCTTTGTGTGATAAATATTGAACTACCAAATTTTAGTCACGTTTTACAATGGCAAACAGTAAAAATATGTTACCGATTCTGATAAATTTAGTCATAACTTCTTTAACTATTGTGCTGTTTAAAAATGTAGGTACCAATGGAAAGCTTAAGACAAAGGCTATTTGACTACATTAATTCCAATTAGATTGTATTTATAGGTAATTAATTTGATTAATGTTAATTAACAAAGTAATGATAAAGACAACTGTATTATCTTCAATTCAAAAATAATTGTTAAATATATTATTATACATGCACACACAAATAACTTGTTTTAATGATATTCATAGCATAGTTAACATTGTTCTCTAAAATTACCCCTTGCCCCCCCCCAATAAATGTCTAAAATAAAATAAATATATATATTAAAAAAATAAAAATAAATAAACCATTAGCAGACTTTGGATAAACTAAGTATAGTACTAGATAGTTATATTAAGATACTGTAAAACCAATAAGAAAAAAAACCTACAAATGTAGAAACCTCTACAAAACAAGAAGCTCAAATGCACGTCTGTTTGTAAACAAAACAAGTCACGTGACCAGTGGGTTGGCTACACGATCGAAAATCGGCAATCATTCACTGATCTGTATTAATGCATGAGTTACCAACCGTCTAAAACTTGTTAAAATAGAATACAGTGAATAGTGTATACCTTACTGTCAAATATACATGGTTTTGATAGTATACCAAATTAGTGGGAACTGATCGATTTGGTCAACATCGCCATCTCGGCATTCTCGCGAACTGCGTAGCGAATATAGTTTTTTTCCTCGTCTAAAAACAAATACCTCTCTGCGATATATTTTTCCAAAACTTGGCCTATATGTACATAAATATACATTAAAGATATGTATAAAGTTTTAAAAGTGTCATATCCTTATCTTCAAGAACAAGTTTGATGCTGAAAATAACGCTCGACTTCTAAACTTCACAACTTTCTCAATTGTTGTCCAATGTCAACAATTCGAAAACGAGTTAGAGGGAGACACATGAACTACGTCATAAGTATGGTAAAGTTTGTGAATCCATAAAAATAGACTGACGACACTGCAGAAAACGGTTCAACCCTCTGCCCGAAGAGCTCCAAAGCGAAATAATGTTCTCGGCCGAGGCGACCGCCGCGAGTAGGCGGAGTTTGTCACGTACCTAGACTATGGGACCTGTCGCCGAAGGGTCTGTGACTTGTCGTAGACTATCTCACGACTGGTCGGTCGCACGTGCGTCTTACGATCACGAGACTGATGCTGTAAAGCATACCATCAAAACCTAGAATTACAACTATACAGTGTAATTAGAAGACCTGACACAAATTATGAAGTACAGCCATTGTTATATTTGGAAAAGCAGTCTTTTAGAAATTAGAGATTAGCCAACATTGTATCCCTATTACAGATGTGACAGGTGCAAGGGTAAAATATTAGCAGCTCTCGACAAGAGTGTATAGTAATGCTTGTACTGCAATATGGTTATCAGGATTTCCAATAACAATGAAACTGGTATCTCACGTTTCTATGGTATATTCTAATGAACGTTTCTGACAGTCACACCTGTGACAGTGGAATTGCATCACTGTCAAATAGTATACAATACCTCGGACTCTCATTTATGACACATCTTTATTTTTCATTGGAAGACTTGCTTTCTAAAAGCAGTATTTCCCATGGGAGCGTGTTTAAACATATTTTGTATAAGAGCACTTTGAAATTGTGTTAATGTGCATGCCCAGTAACATATTTTTAGTGAAACGCCGTCCTCTAGATTATACATCTGAGAATTTGACTAATACTATATGCATAACCTGCGTGCAGTTGTCAGTCTGGGCAAATTTTCTCTCGGAGAACTCTTGAAGGATCCATTGATTATGAGGAGCAATATTGACAAAATTGCTATCCTATATAATAGGACTCACAGAGTATCGGTGAACTATTTAGAGCTAATTACAATATGTCGCTGCTGACGTTTAAAACTTAAACGAGAAAATGACCATTTGAATAGCAAACTACAATAATGAAAGCTAGAACTGTCTCTCTTTATATTTCAGAGATAACGGCAATACAAGATAAATGGTTAGAGTAAAAAAATACATCAGCAGGCAAAGAAATATGTTTTAATATTTCTATAGGCTTGCCTAGACAATCTTTTCCACAAGACGACAAAGACGTTTATTTAATTTCACCCAACACATTGGTTATTTAGCGGCTGTAGGTGTCAATCTTGAGGTATTTGCAACTCACGGTCTTTAAAGGAAACCCACTACCGACATTCTTTCCGATTAGCAACAAGGGATATCTTATATGCGCTTTTCCACAAACAGAATAGCACATACCACAGCCGTACACCATCCGTGAAGCATTGGGTGGAGAAAGAAATGACCCAATGAGTCCGTTGAAGGAGATTGATCAAACATTTGAGCTAATCCTCTCTATTCCGTATCACCAAAACTGATAATAGAAATCTCGCAGTGCACTTTATACTGTTACATTATATAGACATAATGACTTAGTGATATTATACATCGAAACTAATGTGATTTTTGATCATAACGAATGTTTATCAAACTGCAGTCAGCTAGGCATTGGCAGAGCATCTATCGACAGTAGGCTAAGGTTGTAGGCCTATATTAGAGGGGGTGGGGGTTCTCAACATATGAAATGATCATCAGTTCCATGCGTTACTTGTCAGTTAACATATGGAATGATCATCAGTGCCATGCGTTACTTGTCAGTTAAATGAAATGATCATCAGTTCCATGCGTTACGTGTCTGTTATAAAACTAAACTGTTGTATCAGTCATATCATAACTAGTTCTTTAGCAAGCAGTATCTCTCAGCTAATGTATAATGACGTCATAATAACACGTCATCCTAGCCAGCATGGCCACCGCCTGTACACGATGTCAAAAACTCAAAAAAAGTTATCCATCCTCGATAGAACATAAACTATCACTGAAGTGGATCCAGAAAAATCAACGTTTATTCATCAACAATAAAAATAAGAAGTGGCATACCATGACCAGCATAAGATACCGGGTACGAAATGACTTTGGTACGAAATGACTATGGTACGGAATGACCAAATAACTATGGTACGAAATGACTATGGTACGTAGTGACCAAATATCTATGGTACGAAACGACTATGGTACGAAAAGACTGTAGTATGAAATGACCAAATAACCATGGTACGAAACGACTATGGTACGAAATGACCATAAACTATCGTCCGAAATGGATGGTACGAATTGACTTTGGTACGAAATTACTAACATCCATTATTATTATTATGTACGTTCGAATACAAAACAAAATAACCAACAGGAAAATATATTTTAAAAATTATATGTTAATCACTGAGTTTGTGTGGAAAACAAGCCCATATTAAAATTTCAAAGTCCACTAAAGCATTATAGGTTTTTTTCAGACATTTTAAGATCGACAAGAATTATTTATGTACGTAGCTGCTCTGCAAACGAATTTAGCACAACAAATAAATTCTTATGGCTGACAATATTAATATGTTTGTTGTTTTATTTTTCAGTGAAAGTTTGATACTCGCCAAATCATCATCAGTCTAACATATGCACGGCTAATGAGTTGAAAATAATATCCATATAAATCTATTGGATTTCCACAAAGTACACAAAGTAAATAAATAACCAAAGTTATCAATGTTGAAATTTTGCCGTTAAACGATATAACGTCCTGATAACTGTGACAAAACAATACTTATTACCCATATGGCTCAACATATCTTGGTTCGTATCAAAGTGTTACGTCCTAGTACTACATCACACCGGGACGTAACACCTTGACGTCATATTATTTCTAATAGTTTGTTTCCAAAAAAAGGAAAACGATTGGTTTCATTTTTATTGTTGTTCGTTTATTTTTTCAAATTTAACTTTAAATTGATAATGGGTAATAAATTATTAATAAGATATTAAACTCGCTTCCATTTCGGATCATGTTTATGTCTCTCGTGAAATAATTTTCATTGTCACTCACTAAAGCTCATGACAACTGAACATTATTTCACTCGGGACATAAACATGATATGAAATGGAAACTCGCTTAATAACCTATAAATAACTGCCAGTTTGACATTAATTAGTTGAAGAATATAAAACAAAACAGAAAACTTTAGGGTTGCATAGGAGACACGCTCACTGACGTTTTACCAGGTCCACGTTCAAAGGCATAATGTTTTTTACAACAACAAAAAAAAAAAAAAAAAAAAAAAAAAAAAAAAAAAAAAAAAAAAAAAAAAAAAAAAAAAAAAAAAAAAGATATTGACGACGACGACGACGATGATGATGATGATGATAATAATTGTGTAGGATAAATGGATAATTCTGGTTATTAGTTTGAAAATATCAACAACAAAAATATTGCTCTGGCAATATTATTAATTATATTTTGTTCCACCGACCGATGATTTAGACCAAAAACATTCGTAAACCAAATATAATAAAATAAACTAAAGCAGCATAATAGTGTGCTGTTTTTGTTTTATAAAGGCTTTCCATGAGCATCAAGACAAGTCCCATTACTGTGAATAGTAATACTGACTGCTATAAGAGTAGTAGAACAGATAAAAAAAAGTATACATAATGAACGGGAAAAAAATCATTTGCCAAACACAAATTTGATTATGTACACGCTGAAAACCGTTAGTTTTTAAAACGTGGTTGTGTTGAGATTAAATCTGACGAGTGAAATGTTTCAAGAATAACGGCAGGCGTATTACATATGCACTTGTTTTTTTTAACCCTTGGCATCGATTCTCGTCGCTGATACGTTTAACATTTATCAGTAAAATTGATTTGCGCGTCTTTGAATAGGAATATGTCAGTTCCATATATACACAGCTAATAAATAGAAAAAAAAATAGACAAGAGAAAAGAAATATTAACTATAGGGTTTCAAACAGATGCTTAAAATAGTCCACAGTCAAAAGCATTACAATAGAGTTGTGTTTTCCAAAACCAATCATCATCAGACTTAGTAAAACGAACATCGTGCACAAATATATCTGTTGTGATGATAACTGCATCAGTATTATCATATTATCAACCGTTCACACGATATGAAATAGATTCTCATCGCTGGTTGTGTTAAAGAGGCAGTTCCATACTTGTACACGGTGGCAGTCCTCAAAATGTGTTGAAATTTATTGCATTTAAAATACATAACATCACTTACCTGCACCGAACAAATTACAATCAAGTTAATCAATTTAATACCAGAAACAAAAAAATGCCTTAGGAAAATAATGAAAAGTGCGACAAAAACGAAATTGATGGCGGACCTCATCACGATATTTATGTATATAGAGTATACCATCAATTAAATTCAAACAAATTACTAGCTATTAAAGAAATCTAGTAGCATACCTAAAATGAAACATTTGAAATCAGGGAAAATTCATTGTGGGAAAAAACCTGTATAATATGGCTGCACACAATTCTAATTTATGCGAGCAGTATTATAATTTATATATCGTGGCGTTAATGTTCATCATGTCAGTAGGGATCCATTAATTTACACCTTACACCGCAACTCGTATACCTCACACCATACATTGAAGCTCGTATGCTGCACACCATACACCGCAACTCGTATACTAGTCAGGACTGAAAACCTAAAAAGAGCTCTAGAAAATGGTTGTTAAGGCATTTTTGGGTAGAATATGGTATACTGTTGTTTCTATATGATTTTGACCTGCTGAATCCGAAAATGCTGTATACCAAGCTGGATTTTGAGTTTTTAACCCTTTAAATGCCAAAAAAAACAAAATGGCCGCCACTTTTTCTATAATCTATCATTACTTCTCATCTAATTGAGATATAATCATAATCTAAAGTTTTTTTCTGACATTTACACTATCCAGCAATGCAATGAAAGCAAATTAAAAGTTGTAAGATCAAGCCTTCTGGGTTTTATTGGAAAAGTCAATGTCAGCATTCAAGAAAACGGTCTAACACAATTTTTGTTCCCTATTTTTCTTTCTCAGTTGTGATGTATAAAACATATTCTATTATAAGGGTGATTGATATTGCTACATATAACATTTGGAGAAAGGATTTAAATATTCTCAGTGTAGGATAATATGTTTTGAACAAAAGAAATATGTTGATTTTTAGTTTCAGTGTCACTCACAGTAAAAAATGACAGTCTGCAGAAAATTAAAAATATCCTTACATTAGTCCAACAGAATGGTTATATATTTGTTCCATGAACTTTATGAAGGCGATTGGACAGCATTTACAGTTAACTGGAATTC
This sequence comes from Symmetromphalus regularis, assembly GCA_032355785.1. NCBI lineage: Eukaryota > Metazoa > Mollusca > Gastropoda > Neomphalida > Neomphalidae > Symmetromphalus > Symmetromphalus regularis. The sequence continues at coordinate 8,369 of JAULBS010031249.1, forward strand.
TTGATCTATGGACTGAAAGTGGCCTGTTAGGAAAGAAAACTGCAGAGGAGGCATTGAATGGAAAATGCTATGACAAGGCGATACGAGCACACAAAATCGCTTCGCGAAGCAATGTGGCAAATACTTTTACCCAAATTCCTGCAACATTTGCAGAATTCTGATATGCAACTGAAACAAATTATTGAAAGAGCATGTGATGAAGATGATGATAAACAGCTCTATGACATTCTGTTAACACAAAGATTCAGAGATGCACTCTCCCAGTTTGGCAAAGTCATACTGCAGATCCCAACTTCATGTTGTGGTGGGAATATCTGCAGATGGTGAAATTGCTGCTAATGTTTATTCGTGCTCAAAGGGATGGCCTATGGAAACTACATCTCTTTGCATTCGGCTGCATGCTTCCATACTTCAACATATATGATCACATTAACTATGCAAAATGGGGCATTATATACCTTGCTGAGATGAATCAATTACCCAGTGATGTTCTTGAACAATTCAAACAGGGAAATTTTGTAGTGAAGATATGAAATACCAGGTTCAACCAAGTAGACCCTGACCAAAGCCAGGAATGTTTGAATGGCACTGGTAAGAGAAGTGGTGGAATAGTTGGAATTACGAAGACTTTATCTGCTTTAAGTAGATGGGCTCTATCCTTCAACCTACGCGTAGAGATTGCTGCAGATACCAGACAACTCTATCACACTGCACTCAATGATTTACTGGCCCACAAAGAAGCCACAAGAAGCCGCAGACAAAGAAATTCTGAAGATGAGGAAAGAGTTACACAGGTTTTAAGACATTTTAATGTATTTGTGGAAACTGAACTCATGGATGCACCACTGTGTAAAATTGCAACTAAAGACCAAGCCACAAAAGAGGTTACAGAGTCTTTGCTTCATGCAAGAGAACGAGGACAAAAGCTGGTTGACGAGTTTGTGAGAGACAGACTGATTCCTAATGATGAAGGTCATTTTGCAAAAGACTTTAGAGATCCTATGCGAAAGAATAAGTCCTTGACGTTTTCAAATGTTTATGAAGTATCTAAGGTGGGTGATGAAAAGGGAAATATGTTAAAAGCAGACAGGTCTATTCTCCAACGATTATTGATCGCCTACGAAGCTGGAAGAAGTGTTGATTTGGAATACATACTGAAACATGAGCTTTTTCCTGTGCCTGTCACTGGCAGGGATGGATGGTACTCTTAGTACAGGCCAAAAATCAGTCCTTATTGAAGATCAAACAACGAAAGTATCTTGTCCAGCCACATTAGAAATCCCTAATGGTGCAACACTTATTATTGATGGACAGGCTCTGGTTGTTGCATTAGGTAAACCTCAGAATGCTATAACATTTGGAGACTTTGCAGATGCTTTTGTAAAGTCGGTCTACCTATCTGGTGCAAAATACAGTCGGATTGATATACTCTTTGATAGATATGAACATCACTCTATCAAGTCAGGAACCAGAGCTAGGCGGAAGAGAGGGACTGCTATTCGTAGAAAGATTGAATCAAGACACATACCCTTACCACATGATTGGCATGTTTTTTTTTTTATCCCACCAAGATAACAAAGTTGATTTGGCTAGGTTTTTATCTCATGAGCTAATGAGCACTTCACCATCAGACAAGTCTGTCGTAGTTGCTGGAGGATTCACAGATGGAACTGAAGTTAAAAGCAACAACCCAGACATCAATATCACACGACTACAAGGTTACCACGAGGAGGCGGACGCTCGAATTGTGCTTCACTGTGTCAATGGAACTTCTGATACAATTGTCGTTTCGGCCAGAGACACTGATGTTTTTCTGCTACTCGTTACACATTATAAAAAAATGTGGTGCTCTAATTTATGGTTAAAAGCAGGAACACACAAAAAGCAAACATTTATCCCAGTGACAAAAGTTATTGCTGCAAATGGT
>JAULBS010031258.1:0-10295 GCA_032355785.1 Symmetromphalus regularis
TCTTTTCACCAATGTATGACTCCCAATAGCCGATGTTTATTTTTTTGTGCTGGGGGGTCGTTAAACTAACAAATAAACAAACAATAAACATTAATAATGTCTAATATTAATTGATTGATTTGTGGTTTAACGAACCCAGAGCAAAAATAAACATCGGCTATTGGGGGTCAAGTCAAGCTGTATTTAAATTTAAAATATTATTCTAAATCACTGTAAAGAGGGTCTAATCTTAAATGCAAAGAGTTGTATACACACTTTCATGAAATTAGACAAGCAGTTTTAAAAATGTAATTGTTCCCTGCTTTTTATTAACCTTACCAACAAGTTCAGGAACTTACTGATTATTGATTATTGGTTATTGCATTAGTTCAGGAACTTAATGGTTTGATTATCCAATAACCAATAATCGATAAGCAGCCCGTCCATTTTGGACTTATTGCAGCAATAACCAATAACCAGCCCTTCCGTTTTAGACAACCTTACCAACCAGTCGGAAAAATGACCCCACATCTATATCTTCAGATGAACCGTTTTCTGCATTAGTCGCAAATCTTCTTCTGTGCTCTGTCTCTCTATCTCTTGTCTTCTTGTTTCGTGACATTTTGATTATCAGGACCGTCTGAATCCACAATAACAAACTGTTCTCTGGCTCTGCCTCTGGACAGTAGTTTCAGTTTGATGGTTTGCCACTTCATATGGGTAAGAATTATTTTAAAGTTAATGTCATCTGATATTAAAACAGCTGAACAAAATATTAATAAGTATGACGTACAAAACATGCAACAATCGAAAACGCTTCCTGGTATATAGACTGACCCTAGTTTGTTTGTTGTACATAAGCGTAACAAACTATACGAGCAGTCAATAAAACAACAAGGGCAAAGAACTCTAAACACATATATTTGAAAGGTTACACATTACTATTTTACTAAATAAAAACGTAAAGTTTATTAATTTATATTTAACGCCGCCTCTAGAGCACATAGATTTTTATCTTATCATCGGCTATTAGACGACAATCATATGGTCATTCTGACATATTTATTTAGAGGAAACCCACTGGCACTGCTACTCTTTCCGATAAACTGCAATGGTCTTTTATATGCACCATCCCACAGACAGGACAGCACATATCATAGCCTTTGATAAACCAGTTGTGGACTACTGATTGGAATGGAAAATAGCCAAAACTGCAAATGGGTCCACTGAAAAGGATCGATTTGACGTATTTCCAGTATAGCCACCAAGGGAAATAACTATTGTGAAAATAAACCTAAATAGCCTGTCGGCGTGAAAGGAATAACACTCCAGCACATTTTTAAAAATTCAGCAGCTATTAGATCTCAGACATGTTTTACAACACATGGAGGAAACCCACTACCACCACATAGGCTACTCTTTCCAAGTAGCAGGAAAGGATCTTTTATATACCCTTTCCTACAGACAGGATAACAAATACCATGGACCACTGGTCAGTTAAGTGGGGTACCACGTACTGAGTCTTGCGAAGCACTCACTCTGAGTTAGAGCTGGTACAGAGATTAAAAATCCCACACATCGATGGAGATTTGATCTCAGTACCTACTGGACATGAGTTGAAAGCCTTACCACTGTGCCACCAGGACCAGTTGCCTGCTTGAAAGACCAGCAGGGATGTCAACCAGTTTTAATACCCATGTAGAATTGAGCAAAAAAACCCAGAAAGTAATATTAATCACACCCGAGCATATTCAACTGTTAATGTCAAATTCACAGTATTTGAGATTTATGGTCTTCAGAGAAAACCCACAGCCACATAGGTTATTCTTTTCTATTAGCAGCAAATGGTCTTTTATAAGCATTTAACTACAGAAAGGACAACACTTGCCATGGTCCTTGTTATCCCCAATAGTCGATGTTTATTTTGTGCTGGGGGGTCGTTAAATAAATAAATGGTCCTTGTTACACATCGTCGGCCAATGGCTAGAATGAGAAATATCCCTACCCTGAATAGCATCAATTGCAACTCCTGAAATTCCCCACGGCAATTGGCAATCCCGTGGAGATTGCTGTGGAGTTTTCTCATTCTCTGCGGCACTTTTCTTGCTGCAGATTTTTTTTTTCAAGGTGTAATTTTTTTTATTATTATTAAAAATATACTTTATGCTAAAATTGCCGTGGACACTATATCTCCACAACATTTATTTTGCCGTGGACATTTTCTTAATCGCAGGGAATGAAATTGGAAATCCCATCACATATGGGGGGTGGGGGGGGGAGGCACTTTTTCTCTGAGCTAAGATCAAATCATTCACAATACCACTCTGATAACAAAAAACTTCATTTATTTTATCTTATTAATATTATGTACATGCATTTATAAGAATAATCAACAACAAAAAAAACAATATCAGCTATTCAATAATGTTACATCTTTCACATCTGCAAAACAATTTAAAGGTAAACTATCATAGCTGCATTTGTCATATTTTGCTATTTTTACACATTTTCTTCAAATTGTATACAGTTTGTGTTTTGATTGTAAAAAAACAAACCATTTCATTTCAGGATGTACTTGTATTCATATTGTGTACTTGTAAAAAGATGTTAAATTATTGGATAACCACTTTAAATTATATAAATTGCTAAAATATTTTGTACAAAAAATAAAATATAAATAACAAAATATTATTCTTAATTATACAGACTACATTATTTGAAAATAAAGACAACCAATATATGTAACTGTCAGATGAAAGTAGCGTGACTAAAAAGGCTCGTAGAAATGGGGTGTGGGGTTTAGGAGGGAGCAGATGTCCCCCACTTGTGACCTTTTTTTAAGGTACTGTTTGCCAGTTACAATGATTGTAACCAAAATCGGATATCAGTTTGTACCCGATCCTTCAGTAACTGCTCCCCCCCCCACCCTAAATTCGTTCCTACAGGTCTGCATAAATAAACTGACTCAACCAAAGATGAGTTTGGTGATAATCTGTACTATTTGTGAAATTACTGACTTAATTACTTTTAAAACGGTAATCACACATATTCATTAAATCTTCAATTATTTTCAATATTTAACAGTTTAGAATAGATCTTCCCATTTGTTTCATACCAATGCGCAATTCTTCTATTTTTATCTAGATCACATACAAATGCATTGGCTGTAATGTGGCTGGGTCATTTTTTTAACTTGTAGTAAGATGTCACTGATTCACATAGATATGAAAATGGTAGCGAGATTAGAAGCAGTCAAATATCTGTTCTCATGGAAGACACAAATTTGTTAAAATCAGATCTGTGTTTGATCTAGTGCATCTGAAGAAAGATCATACAGAGGTACTAATAAACAAACATTTCTTGGAAATTAAGAGTAAGTACCATGATTTCATTCATGTTTATACTGATGGATCATAAGATGGTAATGCTGTAGCCTCTGCTATAGTGTTTCGATCTGAAATAGATAGTCTTATTCAGCTTCTATTTTTTCAGCCTAAATTCAGGCAATTCTTAATGGCTTGGAGAAAATAAAAAATTGTGATACATCCAAATTCATTATTTTTACACTCACTTTCATGTCCATTTCGATTCCATCCACAACTCATTATTAATTTTATAAAAGCAACACATTTTTATAATAAATTTATTTTTCATCCATTTTGTTATACTGAATTAGTTTTTTTTAATCATAGTCAAACCTGCCAATGCGGCCACCTGTATTAAACAACCATCTGCGTTAAAGGATCACCTTTATTTTCTCCTGAATCAACTAATTTAGAATAATTTAACCTGTATTAAGCAGCTACCTTTTTAAGAGGCCACATTTTCTTACTCCCTTGGGTGGGGGCTTAAGACAGGTTTGACTGTAGTTGTATTTATTATACATTTTATGTGTAGTTTATCGTACTGTAAATCAGCTCTGTACACCATTTATTTTATTTTAATGACCCTTAATAGCCTATATTTATTTTTCATTTTAGTTTGAAGTTGGATGAAATTTTCTTTTTATATATACAGTGCGAAGTTCACTTTTCGTGTCCCATAACAGTTACGCCAGGATATCTACTAAGAATGACAAAATAAATAAATGTTTAGTAACCTTATCAAGTGGCCTTTTATCATTATTTTACATATATCTGAAAGGAAGCACAAAGTTGTATTTATTGCTAAAGTGCAGGTTGAAAACATCTGATGAAATCCACCATGACAGAAGACGAGAGTTGTCTTTTCATGCTTTCTGTGAAAACCAGTATAGGCCAGGCCAATAATATTAAGAATTGTTTAGGACTTTTGAATAACTTGTTTTTTTTCCTTTAAATTTAACATTGTTAAAGAATTGTGATCAACATTAAACAAGATTATAACAGCAGTGTTAATTGAAAAACTATTAAAGTTTCAACTATTAACACTGCAACACAGAAACGACATAATAATAATGTGTCAATTTATTGTTCATTGGGTTGATCTGATGAACAGTGGTGACAAAAAAGATATCACCTATAATAATAATCAAACAAAAAAACAGCTAAAACATAACATTCATTATTATTATTGATTAGAATCACATACATCTAACCCAATCAATTTATCTTCCACTAACATTAGAAGACATTTTACTCCTATTTGTTTAGAGTTGGTCTCAAACGTTTTTTATTTGACATCACAAGGTAGCAATGAATGCCAAGAATGCAAACAAACTGCACAGAGAATTAATTGGATAACTCTTTTTCAAAATGTTGGTTACTTTCGAAAACTGATTTTTGGGATTAGTGAAAATTGGTAAATTTTCAAGTCTATAATTAATCATAGTATTATTTACATGTTTATTGCGAATTTTTAAATTTGGAGCATCACGTTACTTTGTTAACGTATATTTATTATGACAGTGAAGACTGCATGTGGAGCTCGTGTGCACGCGACATATTGCTGTTTCCACACAGGGCACGAAAAGAGAACAGGCACAAATAGAAGACACTTGACCACACCTTTATGCTAGTGATATGCTTTTGTTGTTTTTCCAGTAAAAACCTAATTTTTTCTTACACTCTATTCACCAGACAGCTACAAAGTTCATGATAATTACCAATCTGGCATGTACATTTAACATTAAGGATAACAAAAAAATATTTATTTAATAATTATAATGATTTTTTTTTTTTTTACCATTTGCATGATGTAGACTAAATAAAAAATGACATTTACCATTAGAAAAAGTGTCAAGAAATTTTCATCAAAAAATAAAATTGAATAATTTTTCAACTGAAAGAAAAGAAAATATGCAAACTGTAGACTTTTACATAAAACATGTAACGTAGGTAACACCACACTGTTATTTTCTGATTCTGAAATCAACATTCCCAAGCCAGTAATAACTAATAAAAATGTCTTACATCTTGATTTTTTCCCCTGTAAATCATACCATGGTTCTGGTTGGTTGGTATGCATTTTCGTGCTTATATCCAGCTAAGGTTCAAGCACACAGTCCTGGGCACACAGCTCAGCTTCCTGTGTTGTCTGTTCAGGACAGAGGTTAGTGTTAGTAGGAGACACGAAACCCGCTGCTTTTCTATAAACTGCAAGGGATATTTTATATGAACTATCCCACAGACAGAATAACACATACCACGGCCTTTGTTAAACCAGTTGTGGACCACTTGTCTGTGTAAGTGGTATACACCTACCCACTGAGCCTTGTGGAGCACTCAATCTGGGTTGGAGCCGATACCGAGATTAAAAATCCCATGCCTCGACTGAGATTTCAGTCCGATAGCTTAACCACTACACCACGGGGGCCGGTTAGCAAGAAGCAGGTTAAGTGCAATATTTCTATAAAAAATACAGTTCTTAGCATGTCATGTGCAAACAGCAGCTTTACAAAGTGTAATTTTTATAATTATAATAACTGCAGTTCGCATAACCAAGCATGACTGACTGTGCAACTTGAGACTCTGGTTATGCACTAAGACAGAGAACTCGTAACAATATGCCTCACCTTTACTTGGCGACAGTACGTTTATATACAGATAAAGTATCATTACTCGTCCTCTAATTATTACATAAGTGGTCACATGTTAGAAACTGGTTACCCCAAAAAGGTGGATCTGTTATGCATAAAAAAACTTTCAGTAAATACTGGCCCTATAAAGGAAAACTGTACATCATTGTGTTTGTTAGAATGTTTCCTTTAAAATGAAACTACTCCCACTTCTTTGTGATGAATGATTAGAATTCTAGGTTTATTCAAAGAAAAACAGGGATGGAGCTGGAGGGGAGGTGGAAGAGACAGTGGTGCCAGTGACGCCAAATCAATTTCTTTCTGTTTCTTTTGATTCCATGTCTTTCTAAACCGTTTTTTAAAACTACAACAGGGTCAAGATCATGGAAAATTCCATTTTAAAATATACGATTTTGGCATTTTGACTGGTTTCACCATGTAGGCAAATGTTCTATGTGGAGTATTGGCTGATGGCATATAAGGACACTATGTAGTTTAGATAACAATAGAGTACCTTGCTTATCATTCATTTGTTAATTTCCGGATGTTACTGATTGAAGTTCACCATGCTGTCCAGTGGTGATAGGCCAACTTCAACTTATAAATTCATACAGACAGGGAACATATAAGTACTCTAGAAGGATACTACTATGAGCTTCTGAAATCAAACAGGAAGGGCTGTACCTATAAAGTGGGTGCAATCTCAGACAAAATCATTATAAATTCATACAGACAGGGAACATATAGTACTCTAGAAGGATACTACTATGAGCTTATAAAATCAAACAGGAAGAGTTCTATCTACCAATGGGGGTGAAAACTCAGACAAAATCATTATACCTGTGGGCTGTGTTTTGTATGTTGGAATTGACTTAGTGCGAGATAGGCTTAATGAAGATTCCATCCTCAAGTTTCAGGACCGTGAGGATATCATGTGTTTTATAGCTAATTAAAGATTAGATCATGTCCTCAGCTTCCTTGAAACTTTCAAGCATTATTTTGAATCCAATTATGGAGAATGGAGGCAGTGATCTCCTCATGAACTTCAGAACTGATGTGCATCTGCATTTTGGACTCTGAATTACTTACATGTAGGTGATGCACACCACATAGTTGTCTAACTTATAATTGGAATTAGTTGAGCCAGTCTGATGGAGTCAGTTCTTCTGAAGATTGTGCAACAAACTAGATGAAAAACAAGCCAGGAATAAGTTAGTTATGACCATTTTACAGGAAGAGATTGGTTTTGAGAAAACATTAAAAACATTTTCCCATTCTAATGCATTATTACGGAAACAATTGTAATTTTCAACATGTAACACTTTTCTGCACCTATTTCTGACATACGACCAATTATATATACTGAACAGCAAAAGAAATGCAAATATTTCTTCAGATACCATTTAATCAAATTAGAGTAAAAATTAATTCATGATGACCATTCAATGAAAAAATGCTTTACTTCCCTGCACATGCCACCAGTAAGCAAAACAGGCAACATCAAAATATCATTAATTTTTATTCAAACAATGCAAATTAAATAAGCATTTCTTTTGCCTTCTAGTATATAATGTCTATTTCATTAATATATTATTGAGATATATGTCAACTTCATTTATTGTTTATTAAAGCAAATTTGTGATTCACAAAATAAAAGTCTCCACCAAGTTGTGTAGAAAAATGAAAAAAAAGTTAAATTTTCATTTCAAAATCAATAAATGTATTTCTTCTGCTCCAGCTTCTTGGTTCTAACAATCTGACAAAAAGGAAAGTAAAGGATTGTTCAAAGACACCCCTGCACATTGTTTATTCAGCAGCTATTAGGTGTATGACTTATGGTATTCTGCGACTCATGGTCTTTTAGAGGAAACCCACTACCACCACATAGGCTACTCTTTCCGATTAGCAGCAAGGGATCTTTTATATGTGCTCTCCCACTGACAGGACAGCACAAACCATGGCCTTTGATAAACCAGTTATGGATCACTGGTCAGTGTAAGTGGCTTACGCCTACCCAATGAGTCTTTGCGGAACACTCACTCTGGGTTGGGGGCCGGTATCGAGATTAAAAATCCCATGCCTCGACTGAGATTTGATCCCAGTACCTACCAACCATGAGACCAGCAGATTAAAAACTGCACCACCGAGGTCAGCTAAACAATCTGACAGAAGGCGCTATTTTGATAAAATAGACAAATTTCAATCTCTTTCGTGAAAAACAAATGATGACAATAAAAGTTGTATTATGATTTGGTGGAATCTGTTTGCATCCAAAGCACCATAAAAACAGAAATGGAAAAAAAAAAAGTTTTAAGTAGTTTGTTTCCTTGAAATTCTTCTTCACTAAAAGACTGACCCATTTTTTATGACTGAGAAAATGGGTCCTAAATTAAATGTTTTACACCAGTTTTCCTGGATAAAATTCAAATCTTCCATTTGTAACAAAAGGGCAGATCATCGGTAGTATAGTAGATGAATGCCCAAAGAAACATTTTTAAGAATGCTCAACTTGGAAACTTTTCACGAATCATATCTTTACTAAATCAAGAGGATCCTCTGTAAAGAATTCTTCATCGGCGGAGGACAGGAGGCTCTCCGAGTCGTCACTGTCGCTGTATATTGGCAGTTCCAGATGATCCTTTCTGATTGGCTGGCCAGGATCATGCAGGGGCAACTTCCGTTTAACTAGAAAGAAAGTAAAAGCTTGTTTTATTTAATGACGCATCTAGACCACATTAATTTTTATCTTATCATTGGCTATTGGACGTCAATCATATGGTCATTCTGACATATTATTTATTTAGAGGAAATCTGCCGCCACCATGTAGGCTACTCTTTCCGATAAGCAGCAAGAGGACTTTTATATGCATTTTCCCACAGACAGGACAGCACATACCACGGCCCTTTTATGAACCAGTTGTGGACCACTGGTTGGAATGGAAAATATCCCAAACTGCAAATGGGTCCACTGAGAAGAATTGATCCGACGACTGATTGGTTAACATGCTACTGTTTGAGCTACATCCCACTTCTCAACTGGAAAGAACAATGACTGAACAAAAAGTAAGTATTGTTTGTTAACGACACCCCAGCACTTTGTTGTTTATCCAACTGCCATTAGAGGAAATCTGCTACCACCACATAGGCTACTCTTTTTAATTAGCACCAGGGAATCTTTTATGTGCTTCTCTACAGACAGGACAGCACACACCACGGCATTTGATAAACCAGTTGTGGACCACTGGTTGGTGTAAGTGGCTTATTCCTACCCACTGAGCCTTTGCGGTGCACTCATTGTTTATTCGGTGGTTATTAGGCATCTGCCACTCCTGGTCGTCAGAGGAAACCTGCTATCATTATATAGACTATTATTTCCTATTAGCAGCAAGGGATCTTTTAAGGCCTTCCTACATACAGAGCAACATACCACAGCCTTTGATAAAGGAGTTGTGGACCACTGGCTGGAACAAGAATTGAAGTAAGTAATAAAATTACCTTTTACAAGAGCAAAAGGATCCTCTTCATCGGAAACTTCATTTTCCGAACTGTCCACAATCTTTTCAAAGTCCACTGTTAGGTTGTTGTTCTGTAACACACAATTTATTACTCTGGTTAGTTGCTTGGTTATAATGTATTTATTTTCGTGCTTATATCCGATTAAGGTACAAGCATGCTGTCCTAGGCATTCAACAGAGCTACCTGTCATTTCTGTCCCATGCATTGACTGAGATTTGATCCCAGTACCTACCAGTCACAAGTCCTATAGCTTAACCACTGCACTATCAGGGTCGATGTATTACTCGATATTTAAAATAAAAGTTTGTTTATTTAACAACGCCTCTAGAGCACATTGATTTTTAACTTATCCTCTATTGGACGTTAAACATATTGTTTTTCCTAGAGGAAACCCACTGCCGTCACATAGGCTACTCTTTCCGATAAGCACCAATGGATCTTTTATATGCACTTTCCTACAGACAGGACAGCACATACCACAACCTTTGATGAACCAGTTGTGAACCACTGGTTGGAATGGAAAATAGCCCAAACTGCAAATGGGTTCACTGAGACGGATTGATCCGATGACTGATCACTTCACAGGCGGACATGCTACCATCTTGAGCTACACCCCACTCCAGTACTCTACATTTACAGAATATTGAAGTCCCAGTTTTAATTTGTTTGTAGTTATTCGGAATAATTCCATCACATCTCGAATGGTTGGCGGAGCGGGATCTAGCTCAAGCGAGTCTGCCTGTGAACCGGTCGGTCGTCGGATCGATCCTTTTCAGTGGACCCATTTGCAGTTTGGGCTATTTTC
>JAULBS010031267.1:0-10294 GCA_032355785.1 Symmetromphalus regularis
TCCCTGAATATATTTACAACAAACAAAACAGACCTATGTCTCCTTAATAAGTAGTTCCGTTATTAGTTCGCCAGAAAGGCGTATGTAGAAATCGTCTAGACCCACGGGTCGGACAGATTTATCAAGCCCTAGGGTCAGACAGACTTTTCTAGCATCATGCAAAAGCTGGATAACCCTGTCCAGTGGGCAAGAATATTAAATATTTGTGAATCCAATACAAACAAAGAACATATAGTAGTAATAAGTATTACCATACCAAGATGGATCTAGTATGAACAATACTGCACAATAATAGCTGCATCAGCGCGGTTCATCCCACACAGCATATATGTACATATCAGCTGAGGTAGTAATAAGTCTGATTATTGCAACAAATTCAATGAAACACAAACCTCAAGGTCATCATTTATTTAATTTAAAAAATGACTATTACTCCAAGAGCCTAGTTTTCACTGACACTTCAACCTTGATTCACAGTTCAACCTATTCTCTCACAATCATACCAACAAAGAAATGATTCTACTCGCCTGCAGGATGAGCTGCCCAGAGAAATTACTAGTCCTTATGAAAAATCACTGGTCTCCCATTATTGGCGGGAATTAAGTGACTGACATTATCAAATGTTAACATTTGTACTGCCTCCTCAGAAGACAAACCGTTGCTAGAATGTTGCTTAAAAATCATACATAACCTGGATAATCTACTGTTTACATTATAACGTACATAACAAATAACTCAAGTTGGAATCTAAAGAAATTGTTTTGGTGAACAAAATATCTATTGGACAAGGGGACTAACTTCAATTAAATTTCACTCAACCCCAGCAAGTTTTACTCACCTGGTGAAAGTGGGCAAGTGTTAGTTTTTATCTCTGTTTTAATGGGTAAATGCAGTTTTTAACTGTCAACAAGAAATCAAGTCCAAATGTATTTTATAAAACATTTCAACTTACCTTGAATCAACTAGTTCTTGAGAAGTCTGAAACATGCCGTTGTGAGTTAGACCGTTCATGGTGGTCAAACTTGTGCCACTTGTACCAAGGTCAATCAGAATCCCGGAGTCGGCCCCAGATTTCATTGTCTTATCCTCATCAGTGAGGTTTGAAGAGCTCATCACAAGATCACTGAAAGGATCAAACACTTCAACACCATTGCCAACCTTAGTATGTGAATCACTAGGTTTGCTTTCCATGTCCACAACAACCAATGGTTTACCAGCCTTGCTGTCTGCATGTTCAACTAACGTCTCATTATTTTTTATACTTGTTGGAGAGGTGAAAGCCAACCAGCTTTCTGAAGTGTCCACATCCTTGTCCTCATCTTTAACACCAGCACTTAGTGTGCTTTCCTTCTCTACATTGCTAAACATATCCTTTTCTACACTGCTAGATACATCCTTTTCTATACTACCAGACACATCTTTAGCCACAATGCTAGATAACTCTTTTTCCACATTGTTAAAATCCTTCTCAACACTGGCAGACAAATCTTTCTCTATAGCGCTAGATATCTTTTCCTCAACATTACCAGACACATCCTTCTCAACATTACTAGACAACTGTTTTTCTTCAATGCTTGACAAATCCTTTTCTAAACCACTAGACAAATCCTTCTCTAATGAGAAAATCACAGGATGTGCAGTTTTCACCTCTTTATCATGTTTCTTAATTTTATTTTTTCCAAGAAGATTCTGCAGAATTGGAGATTTAAACTTAGGTCGCTCTGACATGAGATTTTCTGTAGACTTGCTCTCAACTAAATGTTGGAGAAGTGGCGAGTGGAACTTGGGAGTGCTATGACTTTCAGACAGTTTTTCTGGAGGAGGTGGTTGTGGAGAACTTCCTCGTGATGTTGGCTTCTCTTCCACTGGCTTACTGTCAGATGTGATCACCGTGGTAATGGTGGTGGTGGCTCCAGTTGTTGTCACCATGGTAGTCATGGTTTCCTCACCAGCATCGTCAGCACCACTATCTGTTGAAGAATCTCCACTTTTACTTGGAGAACTGTTTGAAGACTTGGCAGGAGACTGGTTCTGAAAGAAACCAGAATGAAAACAAAAATTAACAAACAGGCTAAAAAGACAAACTATTTTGTATAATCTATTTTAAAATTGGGTTTTAAAAAAGTGTTTACGTGCCAAAAGATTTGAGTAAATCAAAGCTGTGAGTTAAAATCATCTCACACTGTAGAAAGTATCAAATTCACAACAATCCCATTCTAACAAAGTAATCACTAATGTAACAAGAGATCTCCCTGCCTGAATCCTCTTCTGTTTAGATATTTTCAGGTTTTTTTAATATCAAGTAGTTTGTCGGAACAGCAACAGAGGATTCTTTTATGACACAGACATTAAATTTCTAATACCGATTTGTCGATACTTTAAAATTTATTACAAAATAAATCAATCAACATTTAAGGTTTGGATTACTTTATGGAGATTGCCAAAGAGAATCTCTGTATATAAATCTAATTAAAACAATAAAACAAACCTTAAGAAAAAGTTGATAGACACTGAGCAATTTAGTATCACAAAATTTTCACAATGAAGTTATTAAAATAACGTAATTGTGAAAACATTTATTAGTTCTTATAAGTGCATTAACAGTTACTAAAATAATCTCTAAAAGAACAAAAGACAAAATACTGAATGTTTATATTTACCTTGGGAGATTCAGTTCCATCTGCTTTTACCCTCTTCATGATCATTTCCAATCTCTACAAACAATTAAGGTACTTAGCAACAAATCTGTATTCAAAAGTTGTTTTTTTAACATTTATTTTACTCATGAAAAACACAAGTACTTCAACCACTTACAAACTGATGTTTCTGTCAAAACAATCAACATCAAAAGAATTTTAAAATCCCATCATCATTTTCAAATGCAAATTAAAAAAAATATATTTTTTGCGTTAACAATAATTTTAACATTTAAACAGAACTCATCCTTTGTTTCAATACTGTGAACCTAACATTTCATACAATATGTTACTGATAACATATGACAATTCCGTAAATAGTGAAAGCAAATCATGGATTATTTTCAAGTGTCTGTAATATGATTTTTGTGGCATCATTTTGTTTTTAGAAAAATATATCTATTCGTACCAAGTTTAAATTTTGGAATTAACATAAATAGGTCAGTGATGTAACATACCTTCTTCCTCTCTAATCGCTCCTCTTCTTCCTTTATCTTGCGTTCTTCTCTCTCTTTCTCAAGTCTCTCTGCCTCTTCACGGGCCTTTTGCTCAGCCTCTTGTCTCTACAAATAAAACTTCATTCTTTAAAATTTGTTTGTCTCAATAAATAAAAACACTTTTCAACACAAATATGCAGTTTTGAAGAATCTCGTAAAGTATTGTATTAACTATGACAATATAAAGAATAAAAACCACTCTGTCTACACTTACTATAACAAATCCACCAATTCCTGCAACAAGCAACCAGACTGAACATTCTTACCTCTATCTGCTCAGCTTCCAGTCTCTCAGATTCTTCTTTCTTACGCTGTTCCTCAGCTGCAATGGCGGCTTGCAGACGTTCCTCCTCAACTTTCTTGGCTTCTTCTGCCAGTCGCAAAGCTTCCTCTTCCAGACGTTGTTGCTCTTCTTCTTCCTCACGCCTCCTCTCTTCTTCAGCAAGCCTACAATAATACGTAAAACCTGAAACTCTGTTCTTATGGTGTTCTTCAATAATACATAATTATCACTTGTGGAAATAACAACAACTGATATCACCGAGACAAGCTTAGTATTGACAAGCTTACCGTTCTTGTTCTTGCTTCTGTCTCTCAAGCTCCTGTGCTCTTTCTGCCTTCTCACGAGCATGTCTGCGGTGCTCTGCCAGCTTAGCCTTGTATTCCAGCACAGAAATGTCTTGAGCTGACTTGGACACATCAATCATTGACTTAGACATTGCATCCGAGGTCTTACACACTGGAGTAGAATCCGCTGGTGTTGAACTACTCACAGGCACTGGAACCGATGGTGTCACAGAAGTTGTTGATGGTGTTAAAGACACCGCTGCAGCAGCTGTTGGTGTTGCAGATACTGCTATTGGTGTTGCAGCTGATGGTGTCACAGATACTGATGTTGCTGTTGCAGTTGATGGTGTGCTAGGAACTGAAGTCTTAGGCTCCTTGTGTCTAGGTTTTTCTGATGTTTGCTTAATAACTGGCTGAAATTGCAAGAATACAAGATTATTCTACATGAGTTCAATATATAAAAGTATCAAATACCAAAGCTATGACAAAACAAACAATAATGGTGGAAAACAAGTATCAGCATAGTGACTGGGATCAGCAAGTGTTAGTCAAGTATAAACAACATAAAAGGTTGACACAAACAATTATTTCAACATCAGTAACTGTCAAGTGATGGAAACACAAACACAAAATATTACAGTAGATGAACAACAACATTTAAACAATACAGTATGTCTAAAATATTTAAGTTTGCAATTAGTCAATGAGTAACATCAATCAACATTTCTATTCTTGTTATCTACACATCAGAAATATCTATTTAACTCTTTACGTAAGTTAATGTTATTAAATAAACAAATGAAACTTAAAATAATAAAATTTAAAATACTTCAATAAAACTACAGAAAAATTTTAATATGAAGAATCAAGCAGTATATTGTGTGCAAGTATACAAGATTGATTAATAATGAAGAACTTTACACAGTAGGAAAAGAGAGCTATACATTCCTGTCATGTCCACATCAGTCAAACATAATTATTGGTATCCAGTAATCTTTTTTCCCTTTCATTTTTGCCAAACAGTAGCATAATGACTTGAGGGCATTTACTCTGAATTAATCCATGTCACAGAACCATTTAAGATTAAATCACTGTCTTGATGAACACATTCATGTTTGTGATAACCAGTCAGTATACTACAGAAAGTATACTACCTCAAATGAAAGCACCAAAACAACATCTGTGCATGTTGCACATTGGCTCAATGGTAAGTCACTGAAAACAATGGTTTTGAATTTTCTAAATACAACTCTTCATGATCTGCAGTGATGAATCCATCAGAAAATGATGTCCATTGCTCAGTAATCTACATGTAACTGGATTCCTGTGATGTTTGTTTATTTACTTATTGGATTCCCATCAACATAATCTCAGATTGTGTACATTTGTATATCAAAACATCAGCATGTAATTGAGAAAGCAAGATTTCCTTTGGCATCTAGTGACAGTATATTAAAACTCAATGGTCAAAAACGGAATTTAAAGTTTCCATAGTTTAAACCAGGTCGCTCAGTTTACAGGTACTGATAGACACATAGTGAAAATAAAACAAGATATATAAATAAAATGATTAGATATTTTTAAATACAAACTAGTAATATTAATCTAAGATCATTATACATGCACCACTATTCTAACATTAAACTAATAATATATATATATATATATATATATATAATAATGTACACTATATATTACAGACGTGCTATACGTATATAGTGAGTGTATTTTGGAAAAAGATACAGTGTTTAGAAGAAAAGCAAATAATATGATGTAATAATATGTGTTTAGTGCAAAGGAAATTATATATATAGTAGTGCTGTATAAACTCCCTCAACAAGTGTGCATTAATTTAAATTTTGTAAATTTAACTTAATTCAAACTTGTGTAAACCTACAGACACATGTTAACTTGAATCTTTCAGCAATGGAATGTTTCTGTAGAACTACTAATAATTTATTTTATAATTTAAAAAAACCCCAAAAAACCACATATTTAAAATCATAACGGTACATTTATTGTCAATTTACTGCTATTAGTGATAAAATAATATCAATAATGTTACACAGTAATTACTGGGTGTTTGACAAATTAAAAATAAATAATTTGTGAGTGTAACATATACTTGCTGTGACAAGAGTTACCGTGCGACTAGACCATCTATAATCCCACTGCACAACAATAACATCTAGTGTATACAGAAGACAGACAGTTCAGTTGAAGTCGAGTTACAGATTATTTAAATATTAACACTACTCAAACAGTGATTATGTACAAACAAGAAGATGTACAGTGTCAAATATTTAATTTTAAACCTTTGAAATCGAGCAAGAGAGAAAATAATTTGAATAAAAAGACTGTTACTGAAGAGCAGTCGTAGTACTACAGAACTGTCTGTCGTTGTTACAATTATAATAATCAGTAATACAAACTGATACAGTAGCAAAATAACTTTTGTTCTCATGTCAGATTAATCTCAACAATGCCACTTAAGTATATTATAATAAACCAAAAGTTATTTTGCTTTGAAACATTGATGCAAAAGCCACTCAAGGGAGAGAACTACACAAACGAGCGATACAGTTTGCAACAATTGACAAACCTTTCTTGCAATGGTGGTAAGATTGGTAGTCGAGTAGGCTTTCCTAGGGGCATGTTGCCGTGCAAACCTAGAGGTGCTCTGCAACAACATGTACGTCATTCATAAAAGAGAAAGTCATAGCAGGCAGCAGGAAATCACACAAGACTACAGGAAATGACATTTAGCCTAGAAGAGTGGGAGTTGTACATGACAGCACAGATGCAGGGAAGAACATATATGTGGTCTAAAAAAACCATGACCAGGCAACAAAATGCAAGAATTCATTAGTTACACAATTACATGTTATGTCATATTACCTTTCAATAAGTGGTTTACTGGCACTTTGATACCAGATTAAGATGATAAACATTGTATGATGGCAACCTTAGAAATGAAAACATTCATTCCTCAATGAAATGAAATTTGCATTCATGACATCAGCTGAATGAATCACTTAGCATTATCTTTAAATTGAAACCACTGATTGACAAACATTTCACAAAGAAACTAGCTCTTCAATAAGCTTGGGCTAATGGCGTATGCATTATAGTGCTAAACAAAGGTTTTTCCAGTAGGCCTATCTACAAATGTAGCTAATGGATTTGGTAAATGATGTTAGAACTCAATATACTGTACAGTAAAGTAACTAGATTGAAGGTGATCTAAAATAAGGTTTGATGAAGACATGCCATTTAGAACTCAGATACATCACCAATTAATTACTTCTGAGCTATCAATATAATCTCTAAATGCTGATCATGACCTTTTGACCCCCCTGCTCACTGCCTATAGACCTATGTAGACTTCTAACACTGAAGGATCTTTCTATATAGGTCATGTACAACGAGTTAATTAAAGCATAAACAAGCTTTTAGTAAAGTAATTGTAACCTTAACACAAGTTACTAAGTGCAAAGCACAATACACATATTAACAAATTAAAAACATGGATGTCATTCAGTACTTCTATCAACATGCTTCAGGCACAAACATATGTTTTAATATAATCAGCATTCGAACTGCAGTTAATGGATGTGTTCAAAGAGTGGCCAGCTGTTAATAACAGATACCATCAATCCCTCCCATTTAGTCAGCTAAAATCAATCTTCAACAACACTAATTATCCTACTAAACAAGCCATTTACAGCATTATTGAAATACAGACTTACACATTTCACAATTATGTACAAGCTGGATCCCAATTGCATAAAGACAAAATACCTGAAACTAATGATGGCAAATTAATTCCATCTCAGGCCACTGGTCACTGTAATGGCAAATGTTTGATGTCAAAATCAGAAACGAGAATTGTTCTTCACGAACAATGGAAGGGGAGTAGTCAAACAACACAAATACAAAATGCTTACAAGTTTGAGAAGAGAAATATGTAAAGAGATTTTTAATTTTAAGTAATGCACATTCAACAATTGTTTGTTTTAATATCCATCAGTTTCAGGGTTGAAAATAGAATTTCTTAAAAAGATTAATTTGAATGATGACAAGCTGGTTTTGAACCTTGCCTGTAATGAGCAAGATACAATGTACACTGGGTAAACGTTTATCTTTTTTTACTAGATGGGACGTGACAATTAAATGCTCTGCTATTGGCTTGTGATAGGATATCCTCATCTTCTGCAAAAAGGCATCTCCATCTCATATAGAGATGTTTTCAACACAAAAAGTTTTCTTATTAAATGTGTATCTTTAAAAACATATTTCAAAATTTATTCTATAATGTTATTTAAAACAAGATTGTAATATAACTAAATACATTTATAAACATAACAAAACAAAACTTATGGTTTTTTTAAAATGCACCATAGATCACACAAATTTGTGGGAATATTAAATACAAATATTAGCAAGTTGTAACTTGCATACATATGTACATCACGTCAACCAGTCAGTGGCAAAAATAGTTTAACTTAAAGAAAAGCAAAATTCCATGATTCTCAAGTCATACAAAATGTTTTTGTTTTTTTTGTTTTTTTAATTTATCTATATTCAATGCTTTTCAATATCTGCAGAAACCCTGATAGCACATAAAAGTGTAAATGTTTCTGGGCAAGAACCTCATCACATTGGTGTAAATAACAAATAAAATTTTATATACCAATGGATGCTCATAGCCTTCTATTAATTTCAGTTTCAACTCTTATTTTTGTTTTTAATGTGATCTCTGTTTTGTTTACTGTAGTTCTTTCTAACAATAAAGTAATAACATAACAATTATCAGAATCAGTTTAGAAACAAGCTGTGGACACAAGCAATGTGAAGCTTCTAAACAAGGGCAGACAACTTGAGCATGCTGGCACATCAATCACAATCTGCACACTAGCAAAACTTCAATCAATGAAACATGTCTCGAAACTCAGTGACATGACCTTACTATACATACACACCAAACTAACCTTAACAGTCTCTGGTTTGGCTGTGTGTGCTCCTGGAGTCTCTGGCTTGGTGGTTGTGTGTGCACCTGCAGTCTCCGGCTTGTCTTTCACTGTTTTATCTTTGGTCACGTCAGTTTTGTTGCGTACATGTTTCGGCATGGAAAGTCTTTCTATGGTCTGTCGATTCACCTTGGCAGATAAATGCGAGGATTTGTTCTCCTTCTCCTCACTGTCCTCCTTATTCTCCTTGTTCTCCTTGGAGGGGCTTGGTGTTGCCGGGGGCGCAGGCAGAGACTTGCGACCTGGTTTATTCTTCAACCGGTCTGGTTTGTCGGCTGCAACCAATAAAAACATGGTGTTTCGACATACAGTGCAAAAAACCACTGTATCATCAGATAATTGCAGCAATAATTAGCCATCAGCCACTACCAACTACAGAGAAAGTAACACTGACCAAAGCACTACAAGACTTCTACTGATTTGTTTCTGAACAATCCAGTCAACAAAAAGAACAAAAATAGTAAAAATCTAATTTATCTAAAGATGTACATGTATTAGTAAAGAAAAGAGAAAAACTATTTTGTTAAGTGCAATAAAACAAATTATTTAGAAACTTACTTCACATTTGTGTACTTACTCATGTTGTACAATAAGTGAATGAAAACAGTAGGCTGAAGTCTTGGCTGTTTGTAAACTGTTCAAAACTTACCAAACTTGTTGTATATTAGTTTGTAATGTACTGATAAAACCATAGCAACTTTATTATCACATCCATCCCCACATCAACACTTTACCATTGTATCTCTCCCCACATTCACAGCTTTATAATATCACTCTTCCCACTCTTAAAACTTTACTATTACACCCTCCATACAATTTGAACTTTATTATTACACCCTCCATACAATTATAACTTTACTATTACACTCTCCATACAATTAGAACTCTACTATTACACTATCTCCACATTATAAATTTACCACATTACAAATTCTCACCACATCTACAAGTTACAACTTTACAATAACACCCTCTCTTCACTTACAACTTTAGTATTATACTCTTCCCACACTCATAACTTTACTATTACACCATCCACACTTATAACTTTACTATTATACCCTTCCCACACACATAACTTTACTATTACACCTTCCACACACTTATAACTTTACTATTACACCCTTCCCACTCATAACTTTACTATTACACCATCCACACTTATAACTTTACTATTATATCCTTCCAATTCATAACTTTACTATTACACCTTCCACACACTTATAACTTTACTATTATACCCTTCTCACTCATAACTTTACTATTACACCTTCCACACACTCATAAAATTACTATTATACTCTTCCCACTCATAACTTTACTATTACACCTTCCACACACTTATAACTTTACTATTATACCCTTCCCACTCATAACTTTACTATTACACCTTCCACACACTTATAACTTTAATATTATACCCTTCCCACTCATAACTTTACTATTACACCTTCCACACACTCATAAAATTACTATTATACTCTTCCCACTCATAACTTTACTA
>JAULBS010031278.1:0-10294 GCA_032355785.1 Symmetromphalus regularis
ATATGATTGACGTCCAATAGCAGATGATGAAATAAAAATCAATGTGCTCTAGAGGCGTCGTTAAATAAAACAAACTTATCATATAAAGTTGTTTACTATAGGTTTCAAGTAATCATTCACAAATACAAACATTTACCTATTTGTCAGGGTCACCAGAACGATTGTGACTTTTTTGAAATGTAGATACCGGCAAAACGATTTTAATGGCTTCTGAACAAATTATTGGGGTTACAGCCCCTGCCACCCGGGTTCTAATGGCCATGTTTGTGCATGGTTTACACAACAACATAGGTATGGAGTAGTGTTGTCTATGTCTGTATACAAATGTAAATTATTAAAATGTCCGTTGGAATATATTTATAATTATATTTACAGAACTGGAGTGACAGGGTCTGCAATTCGTATTGAGAAAGCTCGCTATACTGGCAAAGAAGGAAAAACTGCTCTAGGGTGTCCGATGGCAAAATGGGTCAGTATTGAACCTTCTACAAATTAGTCTTTACAAAAAAATGGACATTTAATTACAAATAAAAAAAAGAATAAGCTATGTGTCACAGATTCTTTATATTTGATAACAATTCTAATAGCCAGTAATTAAAATTGATGCAGTATTTCGCTAAAATACTCCTAAATAAAATATGTGTGAGTCATGGCTGACGCAAAATATTTCCGTCAGTCAACTTCAGTCTTTTTTTAAATACAAAAAACCTATTATTTATGAGAAGAAAAAAGCAATGGATATGCATGTATGTGTATTATAATGATATAATAGTAGATAATGGATGTAATATATGCATGTAATATAAACAAGACAATTATTCAGTTAATTATGTGATTGAAATAATATGTCATTGGTGACTCCTATTTTTGAATGCTAGACTCAAAATAAAAACCTGTGAGTCATGATGACTCCCATGTTTGTCTTCTTAAGTTGTGTAGTGAAAATGGCAGTTCCATTGCTTCTCCAATTTCTGAGATATATTCTTCACCAAATATTGTATGGAATTACCATGTGGGAATAGGTCTTCAGTGGTGATCCCACTGTCAGTAAATGCACTAAATATATGTGCAGCAACATAAGATATCCAGTCGCATGTCACACAATGTAATATCGATTTACAGTCTTGTTAACAGTCCCAATGCATTAAAAGGTCATTTTTTTTATTTTCATAATGAATGGTTGTCTCAACTTTCATATGAACCACATTTTTGGGGGGCTGAAATAAGTCAATAAAACATTTTCTTTGTGTGACTTGTCAAAGTCTTAATTAATGAAATTATTCTAAAATTCCATGCTGATTTGGTATTCTTTGATACAAAATCTGTAATAATTCTGAAACTTTTAATTCGATTTGAATAATTCAAAAAGTATCTTGATCTATAGAATTAGTTTTATCTTATTCCATCAAAAACAGATTTCATAATTTTCAACATGTGACTGGTTATCCTATGCCTTCACACATACTAAAGAAATATAAATGTTACCTACAACCCCATATTTAGAAAATGGACCCTAATATATATATTTTTTACATGGCAGCGAATAAAACCATATATTTGCAATTTTTCTATTTAGTACACTTTTTTGAATAGATAATCCGTCGCTCAAGCTATGATGAGAAGTATCTGTGTGTGGTGAAGGAGCGCCGAGGACATTTCTGTGAAAACGCCGTGCAGATTATTGTGCTGGTTGCCTGGGAAGGCGTGCAATCTGAAGAAGCCGACAAACTTTATAAGTTGATCAGCACCATAGTGACGAAGGATGGCAACGAAACGGAACGAAGATGTGGGACTAATGAGAGGTTAGTAACTTCTTTTGTTATCCATATTTTATTTCCACTCAAATACGTTCGGTTTTATTGAAAATAAATGTTTAATTCAAAGATACCATTTACTATGCCATAGCTGATTTTCACTTATAATAGGGTTCTTGCACATCTTGAATATCTTTGAAATTCTTTTAAAAAATAATGTCTTTGAATTTCAGGTTTGTCAATAAAAGTGAGAAAATCTTTAATTTCTGACTTGTCTGTTCCAAAAAAAAAGAAAAGTACCTCAATTCTCTGCCTCCCTTTAATCTTCTCCTACCCCTGAACATAACATTGAATTTTGCTTGTTTTTCGGTACAGGTGAAGGTCGTATGTCAAGTGATAATACTAAATCAACCATGACTGTAACTACAATCATGACAAATTTTGTACTTCTCAGCAATTTCCATCTAAAAACCTGTGAATGATTAGCTGTTTTGATGACAAAAAATGTCTTTGAAAATTGCAAAAACCTGCCTTGGAAAAGTTTTTATTTTTTTTAAAGAAAAATGTGCAAGTACTTTGTATATCTAGATTTAAAAACAAGCAAGTGAAAATAAAGTGTTAATAGAAAAACAAATGCTTTTTCTAATGAACTGTTTTATTACAGACGGACTTGCGCCTGTCAGGGAATAGATTTGATACGCAGAGGAGCCTCATTCTCATTTGGTTGTTCATGGAGTATGTATTTCAATGGTTGCAAGTTTGCTCGAAGTCGAAATGTGAAAAAATTCAAGTTGAAGGACACATCTAAGGTAATTGTTACATTTATATTTACAAAGTTTTACATTTATATTTACAAAGTTTTACATTTATATTTACAAAGTTTTACGTTTATATTTACAAAGTTTTACATTTATTTTTACAGTGTTATATTTTCATTTATATTTTAAAAGTTAATTTTATATTACAAACTGACATTTTGATTTATATTTACAAAGTTTCAAATTTATATTTACAAAGTTTACATTTTCATTTATATTTACAGTGTAACATTTATGTTTACAAAGATTTACATTTATATTTACAGTGTTACATTATTTACAGTGTTACATTATATTTACAAAGATTTATATTTACAGTGTTACGTTATATATACAAAGATTTACATTTACAGTGTTACATTATATTTACTAAGATTTACTTACATTTATATTTACAGTGTTACATTATATTTACTAAGATTTACATAAATTTATATTTACAGTATTAAATTTTCATTTATATTTACAATGTTACAATTATATTCACAATGTTACATTTTCATTTATATTTACAAAATGTTACATTAATGATTTAACAAAGTTTAACTTTACCTTTACAAAATGTTACATTTACAATTTGTGAATTCAGACTCAGATTACTGAAAGAACTCCCATTTTTCATTGTGATACTAATGTTGTGATACTAATGTTGAGATACTAATGTTGTGATACTAATGTTGG
This sequence comes from Symmetromphalus regularis, assembly GCA_032355785.1. Taxonomy (NCBI): domain Eukaryota; kingdom Metazoa; phylum Mollusca; class Gastropoda; order Neomphalida; family Neomphalidae; genus Symmetromphalus; species Symmetromphalus regularis. Next base: position 3,254 of record JAULBS010031278.1, read on the forward strand.
TACTAATGTGTGATGTAATTCCAGGAAGAGATGTTGGAAGGACATCTTCAGGACCTAGCATCACATGTAGGACCACTTTACAAGAAAGTAGCACCAGACGGCCACAGAAATCAGGTTTGTTTTTCTTGTGAGAACTTGAATTAAGGAAAGAAATGTCCACACTGTCACAATATTGTAGATATATCACAGAACTCATACCGCACGTAAATTATTGTGTTCATAAATTCGAAGGATGTTTGTGACATGTCTCCTGAAAAGGATGGTAGTCAAAAGTTTCAAAACTGGGTTTCTTATTGATTCCTATGATCTCCTTTTTCAGAATCTGTAAGTTTTAAAAACATATATCCAATAATTATGAAAGAAGGATGAAAAATATGAAGTTTGTATAAGAAAATAGTGAATTATCTATACATTCTTACTGCCAAAAATCCAACAATTAATCTGCTTTCCCTTGAGGTTTCATGTGACAGTTTTTTGGAACAGTTTGCCCCTTGATGTTAATAAATCTATAAATGTTAATAATTATCTTAAAACTAACTGTTTCAACTGTTTAACGATGTATAAATGTACATCACTATGTATTTTGTATATGGGTACATATCAAATAGTATATTTTGTATATGGGTACATATCAACTAGTATATTTTGTATATGGGTACATATCAACTAGTATATTTTGTATATGGGTACATATCAATTAGTATATTTTGTATATGGGCACATATCAAATAGTATATTTTGTTGTATATAATGTTGCTGTATTATAGAGAAGGCCTAAGGGGAGAATAATCTTGTAATAATTGTGTAAATAAAGTATTATTATTATTATCATGATTATTATTATTATTATAGCATTTGATGTTTAATTCTTCAGTGTAAGTTCTCGGACGTAGGCAATGAATGTCGACTGGGACATAATCTGCCGACGGAGAAGCCTTTTAGTGGTGTGACTGCATGTGTGGACTTCTGCGCTCACTCTCATAAAGATCTGCACAACATTAATAATGGATCGACAGTGGTAAGTGTTTCTTCAAACCCAGCTTTCAAAATACATAGAGAATGGTCCTTCATGTTATAGGGAAGGTTTTTTTTATTACACATTTTTTATTCACAGATCCCGTTAACAGTAATAGTTCGAAACACTCCCAAGGAAGAGTGGCCAATGTACATTGTATGTGAGAAGATATTACATTGGAAATGTAAACAACAATGTAGCCTATTCCTAAATAATAACTGAGCAACAAATACAAAGCATATAGTATAATCTTTTTCAACATTAGAAGTATTAACAGGAGCAATAAAGTCTCTGCCTGTGAACCGGTCATCATCGGATCGATCCTTCTCAGTGGACCCATTTGCAGTTTGGGCTATTTTCTGTTCCAACCAATGGTCCACAACTGGTTCATCAAATGCTGTGGTATGTGCTGTCCTGTCTGTGTGATGGTGCATATAAAAGATCCCTTGCTGCTTATTAGAAAGAGTAGCCTATGTGACAGTAGCGGGTTTCCTCTAAAGACGTATGTCAAAATGACCATATATACATGTATGACGTCCAATAGCCAATGGTAAGATAAAAACCAATGTTAAAGACGTCGTTAAATAAAACAAACTTTACTTTTTAACTTTAGTTAGGATCTGTGGATTTAAACAAAATAATTTTTTTTTTTTTTTTTTTTTTACTAAAACGTCACAAACACCACAAAACAAAATATAAGAGGAGTACATATTTAAAAGCCTAGAAATAAGATTTCTAGAAACTCTTTATTTTCAAGCTTGGTAAGTGGATGCCTATATTACACAAAGAACTTTTGGATTTGGTTCTGAAACACAAATATTTTTATAATTATAAAGAAGTTACCAAATTTAAATAAAATTGAAAGCATTAAATTTGTTTTCATGGCTCCATCACATAATTTATCATTCCAGTCAGTGGTCCATAACTGGTTTAACAAAAACTGGTATGTGCTGTTCTGTCTGGGGCAAACACACATTAAATACTTTGCTGCTTATTTAAATGTGGAAGTAGTGGGTTTCTTCTGAAGACCATGAGTGACAAACATTGTATATCCGATACTTAACAGCTGCTGCCCCTGTACCCCGATCAAGAACTGCCCAGGTCCCATCGGGGTACAGGGGCAGCAGCCTTTCAGATTTTTTAAAATTTCAACTGTTGCACCCATGAATCAGCTATGTAAAGTTTGTTTTATTTAATGACACCTCTAGAATACATTGATTTATATCTTATCATCTGTTATTAGACGTCAATCATATGATCATTCTGACATATGTATTTAGAGGAAACCCGCTGCCACCACATAGGCGACTCTTTTCGATAAGCGGCAAGGGGGCTTTTATATGCATGGTCCCACAGACAGGACAGAACATACCATAGCCTTTGATGAACCAGTTGTGGACCACTGGTTGGAATGGAAAATAGCCCAAACTGCAATTGGGTCCACTGAGAAGGATCGATCCCACAACCGACTGAATCAGCTATGATAATAATATAATAATAATATAATATACCACCATGAACAAAGCCTTTTATTTCAAGTCTTTCATTTCTATCAAAATAATACATTGTATCTTATTCTTAAGTAGTATTTTGACGATGGCTGAACTCTGTTTACTTTCAGGTTGTAACTCTTTCCAAGAACCGAGGTTTACGGAAGCCCGAGGATGAGCAGTTACATGTTCTTCCACTCTATGTGCTCGACCCAACAGATGAGTTTGGTAGTACAGAGGGACAGATGGAAAAAGTTCGTTCAGGTGCTTTGGAGATGTTAAGCAACTTCCCATTTCAAGCAAGAATCAGATCGAAACCACTGACTCCATGTAAAAAAAGAGCCAAGATGAACAAGACCTTGCAAAGTAAAATAGTCAAATCCAAGTCGGGCCATTCACCAAAAATTAAGTCACTGCAAATGCCAAGAAATGGACCACTAATGCCTGACATTGCAGGGCAAATGTTAAATGCCACAGGGCAAATGCCAAATGCAGCAGGGAAAATGCCAAATGCCGCTGGGCAAATGCCAAATGCAGCAGGGCAAATGCTAAATGCCGCTGGGCAAATGCTAAATGCCGCTGGGCAAATGCCAAATGCTGCTGGGCAAATGCCAAATGCTTCTGGGCAAATGCTAAACGCTGCAGGGCAAATACCAAATGCAGCTGGGCAGATGCCAAATGCTGCAGGGCAAATGCTAAATGCAGCAGGGCAAATGCCAAATCCAGCTGGGCAAATGCCAAACAGTGCAGGGCAAATGCCAAACAGTACAGGGCAAATGCCAAACAGTACTGGGCAGATGCCAGTTACAAACCCTGAACAAATGAAAAAGATTAATTTGACAGATAAGCAGAAGGAAATGATGACTAACCCAGATGGAGTTAAAAAAGGAAGTTTTGAGCAGCTAATTTCACTGTCTGGACTGCCAAACTATCAGGATTTGTATGAAAAGTTCTGGGACTACTTTTATTCAAATGGTTCATTTCCAGCAGAAACATTTTTGTCAAAATGGGCAGAAGCACGAGGAGGTCAAGTGATTCCTTCAACAAATAATCAAAATAAAGGAAGTGAACCGTCTGCTGGTCAGAATCGTCAGGTTCCTCCATCACCTCACCCCATCACTCAGCTGTCCCGTCAGCAGCAAGCAGACGTCAACAAGCCTGGAACACCTGCAGTTGCATTAAACCAGTTTCAACCAGCAGCATCTGGTTTGGAGATGTCTAATTCAGAGAGTCAGCACATTCAGTGCTCAGGCAGTGGAGATCCTCCAATGAAGAAACAGTGTTTGATGCCCAAGGCAGGAGAACACCCCGTCGATCTCACAAACGATTATGAACAATCTAGGCAGCAGACACCTGGTGTTACTGCTGATAATGGACATGGTATTTATTATCCTCATCCTCCAGCTGAACATTCTAGATCTCAGGAAGCTCGCCCTATGTCGGCCGTTCCATTCACTTCACCACTCGACATGTTGTGTGAGGCAGCAATGAGAAGTGACCCACCCCGACCTCAGTCACATCCACCCTCATTGTCATCCGTGCCTTACCCATCCCATAATGCATCACTGCCAGGGTCACAGCTCAATGAGGCAGCAAACCGACCCACTCCATCACAACATCCTATGCAACAAAGTGCATTACCACTGCCAACTAACAATTTGAATAGTCATTCCAATCCTAGTGTAAATGCTAAAGGACCTAGCACTAACATGTGTTCTGATAATCTTTTCTGTGATCCCAATAAACAGTTTATGTTCAATGCTAACCAACAGCCAGCCATGTTTCCAAATGGTATGGAACAGCAGCTTCCATTTCAAAATGGAGGTACATACCAAAAGGGACAAAATGAGACTGCGAATGGTTCGGGGAACTGCAGTAGTTCTGATGAATGTTTTATAGACCCAACAGTGGTTCGTTGTGAAATGGACTATAACGAATCTAACTTCCGTGACCCAGAGATTGGTGGTGTGGCTATTGCTCTGGGACATGGTGCTGTGTTGTTTGAAGTAGCAAAACGAGAGCTGCATGCGACCACAGCACTGCGGAATCCTAATCGATACCACCCTACTCGTATCAGTCTTGTGTTCTACCAGCACAAAAATCTGAACTATGCGAACCACGGTTGGTCAGAACATGAAAAGAAGATGGAATTACTGCACGAGAAACGACTGCGAGCTGCGGTAGATAAAGGCATGGATGTTGAAGACATCAAACCAGGAAAACGAAAGAAGAAGAAAATTGAAGAGACTCCGAAGTTAGATTTCTCGAAAACGTCGGCAGCTCAATATAAGTACATGTGGGACACTTCGGTTAGACATGGGCTATCATTCACAACTGACTCTATCATCACTCGCTGGATTGACCCACAACCGATGGTTTCTGGGCCATACCAGCGCTGGGTATGACCTTAGTAGTTGCCAAGTATGAACTTGGTGTTATTAATGTTATACTATCATTGTTACAAGTTCTGACTGAATGTATTGCACTTGAATCATAGGAGGCATTGGTTTGTGAAGTGATCAGAAATTTTAATAACTTCCTTAATATTTACTGGATGTTGAAAATTGAAAAAGTATTGGAAAATCTTAATATTTAAGATTTATTTAATATCATTTTGTTTTAGTATTTAAAACATTTAAACCATTTCTGTCCTTAGAATATTTAATACAAGTAGTTGATGCAGGGCCAAACCAATGGGGAGGAGTACACTATAATAAAATCCTTGATCATAAGTTCTCTATTCTACACAGACCCTAAAGGAAAGGAATTAGAAATTTAGAATATCCTGTTTCATATGCAATACATTGAGTTAGTTCTTAAATTCTGTGATCGGTGCTTCATGCAAGCCACAAGGGGCATAACTCTCTTGCTGAGAAGTCCAAGAAGTTTTGTATCTCACTCCACTGTTTGTATTATCTCTTTGTTACTGCATCTTTCATTTTTTTTGTATTGCTTCATTGGTATATTTACACAATATATACATTTCTTTATTTGTTATTAGCTTGTTAAATGTTGCACGTCACCTACAAATTTTTATTAGATGGAAAATGAATTTACAATTTTTAATGAATTGAATTTTTATTGATGTAATTATTTTAAATTGATATTTTAGCCATTTTTTGTTGATTCTATCATTCATTTACACATCTTTTTGTTATTAATGGGGAATTATACTGTTAGTTTTTAAATCAATCATACTTTTGTTTGATAATTTAAAATTGTTTATGTTTTAACACCAACTGAGTCATTTGGTTACAAGGTTTTTGAAAGTCATGTATTCAAGCATGATTTAAATATTTTTTATTTCATGTAATGTAAAAACCAGTAAAATGGTTGGCGCAAAATGGTTTAAAATCAGTCTTTATGACATCATCAGAAGTTGTTTAATCACAAAAAAATTCTGATAATACCACAAAGATTGTAACAAGATGCTTTTCTGTAATTTACAATTATCATCCTTTAAATCAAAATCTATTTTACATTTTTATATGTTTTTAATTTACTACTTTCTTATTAAGAAAATAGTGTTTCATAAAGATGTTTTTTGTCATTTTCTTTATACTATCAAGAATAGTTTGTTACAGAAATGTTTTTGATTTTATTCATATATAAAAAGAGCATAATTACTGTGGATCCTGAAATTAATGTGATCATGATATTAGTGCCCCCAAAAAAGTGAGTGTTATTCGCATTAATAATATGTCGCATTTATTTCTTAACAATAGTTCTTCAAACTAAATAAATTAAAATACAGTTATTTAGGCAGTTCCGGATCAAATGTTTTTGAACTCATTCACATGCGATCGTATATCAAATTTTCATTTTATTTTAATTTTAATACAAGAAACAATTACTTACTTTGCTACTATAACAATTAAAACGAATAAAATATGTAGTACGAAGTCCTGGTCTATCTTTAAAAATATTTATTTTTTGGGGTAGTTGTGGATCATTTGGGTAGTTCTGGATCACGCCACCTATCGATGCTTACAAATAATAAAACAATATTTTTTGAAAAGGTTTGCAATAAAAAAATAATTAATTTTAACTGCAGGATTCCTTTCCATAAACAAATCCAAAGGCTGCAATCAATGTTCGTAAATTAGCGTGATGGCCATTGAAAAATGGAGGAATTTACAAAAAAGCATTGAACACATGGTCTAAAATGTTGTGATTCGGAACTGGCCAAAAAAAGCCGGTACGATTTCCACTTATTTAACATAATATAATTATATTAACAAAAAATCACACTCCGCTAGTTTATTAAGTACAAAATGTAGTTTATTTGTAGACAAATGTTTATTATGAACTGTCACCTATTTTGACGCTGGTGTAACTTTTAAAAACACTTTACGGAAAATATCGAGTCCCGATTGTGTAACTTCGTTCAGACGACAGTTTTTGAAGTTCGCGTTTATAGATTTTTGATGAAATTTGGATTATTATTTTTTCAGCACATCTCATTAATAAAACGAACTGTAATAAAAATATAATAACGTTTTCGATCGGTTATTTATTCGACATGTATACAAGCTG
>JAULBS010031289.1:4899-21499 GCA_032355785.1 Symmetromphalus regularis
CAAAGGGATCCATCAGTATGACATACCTCTTGGACAAATAGGTTTGTATTAAACTTCTAACTGTATTGTTGGTTGGTTGTATATGGGACTGACTTGCAAAGGGATCCATCAGTATGACATACCTCTTGGACAAATAGGTTTGTATTAAACTTCTAACTGTATTGTTGGTTGGTGGTATAAGGGACTGACTTGCAAAGGGATCCATCAGTATGACATACTTCTTGGACAAATAGGTTTGTATTAAACTTGTAACTGTATTGGTTGGAACCGATACTGAGATTTGATCCCAGTGCCAAGCAGACACGAGTCCGATAGCTTATCCACTGAACTACTGGAGCCAGTCTTAACAGTATAGGCACAAAAAACCTTTTAATCTACTACAATTTTATCTGCATGAGTAATGATTACTAATAAATCTCATCATCCTAGCAAGTAGAATTATCGGAGGACAATACAATTTAAACTAATTTTTTGTGTGGACTAGTAACTATTCTGAGTAGACTCCACAAGAGAATGGAAATATTTTTCTCCCTAAATAATTCATTGAGCATGTTTGTGAAATAGCTTAGTTATGGAACTAGTGAATAATTCATTGAGTATATTTGTGAAATAGCAGTGTTATGGTACTAGTGAATAATTCATTGAGCATGTTTGTGTAATAGCAGTGTTATGGTACTAGTGAATAATTCAATGAGTATATTTGTGTAATAGCCATGTTATGGCACTAGTAAATAATTCATTGAGTATATTATTGAGAACTAGTATACAGACTTTACAAGAAAACAAATATATAAATATCAAAATGATTTCAAATTTCCTTTCTGTCTTGGAATATAATTTTATTTTATTACAACAGGCATGTGCCAGTGAGTTCCAGAAATGCACAGAACAAAATGGATGCCACCAAAAGTTTTGTGTTAATAAATATGTATATTTTATGCTGTTATGTTTTTAAAATTTATAAGTATCAAGTTTTATGATTAACTGAACTTGTGTATATATATAAAGTAGTACTTTACCTGGAGTGCAAGATACACCCAGAAATAGACAATAAAGTAGCTAGGCTGTACAAACGAACAATTCATGAAACGTGGATAAGTAAAAAACAAGTGTGTTTATTTAATAGCATCCTAGTGCTTTACTTAATCTGCGATTATTACTTCTTTTGATCAGTGGCAAAGAGTCTTTATTTACACTTCCTCACAGACAGAACAGAACATACTGTATTTATTCGGCTATATGGCAACATTGCCTATAAGATGGGGAGTGTTTTTGCTTCCTCAAGTTTATAAGATGGGATGAAATTTTCAAGAATTCCTGTGAGCATGTTGCAGGGTTTCTAGAATATGGTAGCCCGACGCCCGGTCGGGCTACCAAATAATCACTTTCCACTAGCCCGACGGCTAGTGGAATTTCAAAAAAATATATAATTATAACGAACGAAACCTCTGCAACGAAATAAAATTTTAAAATAAGTGTGCTACTAATATTAACAAGATAACATTGTTGTCACTGATGTTCGCTGAAATTTGTCAGAAATCCATTAGAATTAACTTCCATGCACGAATAGCCACATTACTAAGTGCTATTGAACAGAAAATTAAACAATACAGCATTTTGACCTTAGATCATGCTTATAAGACAGGTCAGGTTTTTATGACTGATGCTGGAGTGAAAAAAGACCACCTTATAGCTGAATAAATACAGCACCACAGCCAGTGTAAGAAAGAACAATACTGCATCAATTAGTATGGCTCAGCCACTCAGTATAGGATGTAACCAGAGTACATCTCTAAATCCTTTGCATGGCAGACATTTTGTGGTCCAAACACTTGGATATACAGTATGGATTACAATTTTGATGCTAAGATAATTATACAATATATGTTGGACAACTTTCACATTTAATAACTAAACTTGGTAAGTTTTGATGTTCGTGGAAGTATAAAGAGCAAAACAGCTTTACACACTGAATAAATGACTAATCCATTAGCACAAAGCCATTCATATTAGTGTAAAGTGGTTTTGCACTTCATATTTCCACGAATGTCAAAAATTAACAAATTCAACTGTATATATTTGTCATAAATATAAGGTTCTTTCATATGAAAATTACTACATTTGTTCACAATGTGATCAGATAAATGGTGTTGTTAAAACCATCTGTGCTGTTACAGACAGGCCTAATTACATGATTTACGCACAGATCCCTATCAGATGGATGTCAGTTTGGACAGAGTCCACTGTATTTTAATAATACAAAATTCATACACTGCATTTAGGGACCCCCATCCTTGCCATTTGGCTTTTTTCATCAATACCTAAATGAGAATCAGTTAATACAGATTCTTTTCCATTATTGTATATCATTTGATTTATCATTTGGACCAATCCAAGCATCTGTAACAAAAGTGTATTTACAGACTGATATTATTATCTGTTATCTAAAGAGTCTGTGTATTTAACTTTATTCTTTGAAAAATGAATGACCCATTAACAAGTGCACATATAAGAAGATTCACTACTTTTCATTAAGAGAGTGTCTGCTTCTGAGAACACGCAGGAATACTTCAACCACAACATGGCTGCTAGTGTCACATGACCTGGAACTATCTATAGTTAGTCATTTGACCAGGTCAACTGATATGGAGGGGTGGGGGGAGTCATCAGGTGCAAGTCCCCAGGGTCGCGTGGTTGCCCAAGGGCTCATAAAAAATTAATATAAAAAAGATATACTAGTATTAGTCTCAAGTCACCAGAGGGATCTATCCAACCCATGGGCCTATCACCACTCTCAACAGCACTTCATGTGACTATTATCCTGCTAAAATCTATGTTTCTCATCCAATTTATTCAAACCGGTCTGATGCGAATCTGCAATTAATTATGCATAATATTTAAAATACTGTTTGTCAGTAAGACATTCTCATAGCCATTTCATTCAGTGAACTTGCAAGTTGATCAAGTCATTTAAGTGACTAAAATGCATCAGAAACCCTGTCACAGTATTGCACTTCAATGTTATGAGTTTTATCAACTACAACCGCACGGTCTGTCAACTGCTCTTCCTGCTAGTCAGCAACACCCACAGACACAGACCTCCAGACACAGCTGTACATGCCCTGAAAGGAAAGCACACTATTTAACACTCTTTATTTTTTTTGTCACTTTTCCGCCTCGGATTAGTGGCCTTCCTCTTAAGGCATGGAATCCATAGGGGGGTGGTGGGGTGGGGGGGATGGACATGCCGGATCCAAATGGATGTGGGCATGCAAAAAATACTTACGATTACACTGTTTAATCCACAACCACTGGGTGTTAAAGAGACTCGTGCAAAGCTGATAATAGGCCAAAATGGGAAATGTAAGCCCCAATTTCACACTTCTCATTCACTTTTTTTTTTAATCAGTGCTAAATATCAGGGGGAGTAGGCCACCACACAATCGTAGGCCGATACCAACTGGCCAACCTGACACCCCCCATCCCTCATTCCAGGGCTGATCGTTCAACTGGCCCACCCGAACCCTCTCCCTCATTCCAGGGCTGGTGTTAGTCATAGGTATTTGCACAGGTAGACTTTTTCAAAGTTGTGAGCACCTTCTAATGAAATAGCATTCTTCATTTCAAACAGATATAGGTTACTAAGTGTTATTAACTCGCATTCAAAATCTAATTGATTATGGCATTATGACTTAAATTTTGTTAACAGGAAATAGTCTGTTGAAAAAATAATGGTAATAATTAAAAGTCAGATTTGGTGCTAAAGTTTTGTAATTAGTTAAAATACAAAAAGTTTATTGTTAAAGGTAATAAGATAAAATAGTAAACACAAACCACATTAAGCCACGAATCCAAGGAGAATGTTTCCAGATACTGTAATATGTCACACGGATTGTCTCATGATGCCGGAATGATCGCAAAATGTCTTTTGCACTAAAAAAATATATATCAATAATAATATTGTTTTTAGTAAAATATGCTTTTTACATTATATAAGTGAGTGAGAAGGGTCTTTAAATAAAAGCTGTTAGTGTAATTTAGAAAATCATGATATAATCAGAGTATATGTATTAAAATGAAAATAGCATGACGGATGTAAAAGTATAACAAAGACAAAAATTGGGTAAGATCCAAATATTTACGTGTTCTATATTACGAGAAAAGAAACAACAATACTAGAATACATTGATTTTAATAATAAAAAAATAAATGCAAAGTACTAACCAAGTAAAATTGCCAGTGGCAACCAAAGCTTTCTGTCTACTTTGAAGACGGATGTCGACAGTGCCATACCTGGAGAACCAGCATGCCAGCTGTATGAAAAAAATGTAATTTGCAATTAAAAAATGACTTTCATAACATTATTAGTTGTAGAAGCATCATGAGGGGTATATCGCTTTTTATGCACCCTTTGTGTGTTCTTTTACTCCGAGCATAGTGTACATTGTATGAGTGTAGCAAAACATCCAATCAGCTGATCAACAGCTGACTCATATTAATCTGCGGTTTATGCACAATTCACTTTTTTTTCTTCTAAATATTGATATAATAAGCTATTTTATGAGAATTATGAATTTGCTACTCATGTTAGTTAATCGGTATTTGTGTCGGCAAATATACTTAATTAATTATGATGTTTGTTTTTAATATAATTGGCGTGGCAGTAAATTGTTAAAAATTACAGACGGGGTATAAGAAAAATTGACTGCCCACAGGGGTATAAGGGTTTTTGTCAACCAGCAACCAACCAATGGGATTAAAGAATTTTACATGGAGGCAAGATAAGGATATATGTCACTAGGTTTACGTGAATAAAGTTGTACAACAAGAAGTTGGCAAATATTAATTACTGTACAAATTACTATATTTAGTTAGTCCACATCAAACCAATGAAAATTAGTTTCAGTATACATTCAGCTCTACCACTGACCTACATTCTGCTCTATCACTTAGCTACATACTGATCTACCACTGAGCTACATTCTGCCCTACCACTGAGCTACATTCTGATCCTACCACTGAGCTACTTTCTGCTCTATCACAAAGCTACTTTCTGTTCTATCACTAAGCTACATTCTGTCCTACCATTGAGCTACATTCTGTTATACCACTGAGCTACCATCTTGCTACATTCTGCTCTACCACTGAGCTACATTCTGCTCTACAACTGAGGTACATTCTGATCTACCACAGAGCTACATTCTGCTCTATCACCGAGCTACATTCTACCCAACCACTGAAGTACATTCTACCCTACCACTGAGCTACATTATGCTCTACCACTGAGCTACATTCTGTTCTACCACTAAGCTACATACTGATCTACCACTTAGCTACATTCTGCTCTATCACTGAGCTACATACTGATCTACCACTGAGCTACATTCTGATTTACCACTGAGCAACATTCTGCTCTATCACTGAGCTACATACTGATTTACCACTGAGCTACATACTGTTCTACCACTGAGCTACATTCTGCCCTACCACTGAGCTACATTCTGCCCAACCACTGAGCTACATTCTGCCCAACCACTGAGCTACATTCTGCCCTACCACTGATCTACATTATGCTATACCACTGAACTACATTCTTCTCTATCATGAGCTACATTCTACCTTACCACTGAGCTACATTCTACCTTACCACCGAGATACATTCTGTTCTACCACTGAGCTACATTCTGCCTAACCACTGAGCTACATTCTGCTCTATCACTGAGCTACATACTGATCTACCACTGAGCTACATTCTGATTTACCACTGAGCTACATTCTGCTCTATCACTGAGCTACATACTGATTTACCACTGAGCTACATTCTGCTCTATCACTGAGCTACATACTGATCTACCATTGAGCTACATACTGATCTACCACTGAGCTACATACTGATCTATCACTGAGCTACATTCTGGTCTACCACTGAGCTACATTCTTGTCTTCCACTGAGTTAATAGTTTTTTTGAACATTACATTTTTTGTTTTAGGTATGTTTTGCAGTTTATGCCAAACTTAAATAAGATTGCTTAGTGGGGGTCACACATAGGGATCTATGAAAAATAGAAGGATTAATGTTTTGAAGAAACAATTTACTGATTGTTGATGTTGGCGAGATAAAGAAGCAAAGATGACAATTTTTTAAATTTAAAAAAGATTAAACTTATACATGTCACACTTTTTGTCTTCCTTTTTTCCTGTGATCATATTATCTATGCATGAAAGTGAATTGTGAAAATGTAAGCACCTTAAAAAAATCCTTGGGAAAGCCCTGAAACTTCAATCCATAAAGGCAGGGTTGGCAGTCTGAAATTTTATAAATTTACCTAACTAAAGTAATTTTCCGAAAATTTACAGTTTTGAGACTGAGGGAAAATAATTTTTTTAAAGAAATTATTTTGATATATATTTTATCTGGTCAACGAAAAAAGTGCATGCAGCAATTTTTTGATAAAAATGATATCCATAAAGCATTCTAAGATTGCCTTGTCACGTAACCAGGCATACATGCATATTATCACTAATAATTGGTTATATACACAGACCTTAGTTTTTAAGGTGTTCGGGTGCAGTTGCACATGTACAGCGCCTTTAATTTCAGTCAACGGGTGTGATAAACTGCGTTCGAACCACTTTGAAATCACGCACCTAATTAATAATAATAATATGTAATTTCTTTCTTTTGTCAGCACGTTACATAATAACTCCAGTCTTCTATAAATATTTCAAACATACTAGTATATTGACTTCATAACTCATTTCTCAAAAGGAAAAAAAAAACCTGGCATTCTTCTTTGCTATGCTAATACTAATTGATATCCCTACAATTCCATTCGGTCGTCTTTGATCATTTCTGTTTGTGCTGTTAAACAAGACATCCGGAAAACCATGGCCGATTTCGTTGTTTCAGTATAATTCGTAAAATGAGTTGTTCCAATATCAAACTTAAGTTTTCCAACGTAGATGGACAAAATTTAATTAAAAAACATGACGATTTTTCACTTGCTTAAGTCATTTCAAGCGTAAATTTTATCACTTGCGTAAGTCATTGCAGACGTGCAATTTATCACTCGCTCCTGCATTTTCAGGCATGCGATCTATTACTTGCCTGGATTTTTCAGAAACTAAGGTCTGATACAGCATGCCTAGAAAAAGCAATTTCCTAAAAATTGCATTGTGCGTAGGCCTATCTTTGTTATGCTGCTGATTTAGAGTATGAACTGGTTCCTCTATGATTATGAACAGATGTCAAATGACTGCAGTTAGTCCTGATAGTACTTCTAACTTTCTTGGTTACCTTGAGAATTGATTTAGTGTCTTTAATGATTAACCTTTTATTTTAGAATGGCTCCACGTAAAGGAAAAACCCAGCAGACAGAACAAGTTGTGCTGGGTCCTCAGGCAAAGGAAGGAGAAAATGTCTTTGGAGTGGCCCACATTTATGCCAGCTTCAATGACACGTTTGTTCATGTTACTGACATATCTGGAAAGTAAGTAGTTTTTTTTAAGTAAGTGGTAGAAATGAAATAATTTGCATGTCTGCTAGACAAGTACATCAAAAAATCTTCTTGTCCACCATTATTTTTGCTTGATATACTTAACCAAGCAGATATTTACTTGTGACAGGCCTGCACAAATTGCACGGACGATCGTTTCGTTAGTGCATTGGTTATGCAAATGAACAAAAGATGTTATCCTTTTGAATACAGAATTGCAAATTATCAACATGAGGTAACATTTGTCTACTCCAGTGTTCTCATCGGCCGAAAAATAAAGGGGTGCGGCCCCAACCACCACCCAAAAAATAAATAAAAACCACAAAACTGGACTAAATAAATGAACAATCAAGAGATGGTTTAAATATATTTATAACAATTAAGACACAAAAGTACGCTTTGAACAACAAATTGCAATCCTTAATGTTCAGAGTTCTTGCATAGAATATTGCTTATATTTTGTTAGCAGTATACAATCGAGTGTAAATAAAAACTATTGTTAATATCGTTTATATACTTATAATGTTCATCTCAGCTGGCCACCTAAGTTGATAGTAAGCAGTGTTGGAAATGGCCGGGAGCCTGGGTCCACCTGAAATGGGGTTGGGCTACGAACCTTTTTAAGTTGGTAACCCATGTGTCCACCATGTCTGGATAGGCTACGGTGATATGATAATTATATACCTTCCACTGACACGCTATTTATCAATTGGGGAAATGATTCACATCATTTATTCATTGATTAATAAACTCTGTCCGTCTTGATTTTATCGAGTGGTTAAACACAAACAAATTCTGTCCATTTGTACGCAGAAGTTGTCGCTACGTGCATGTGCAAAGTAGCTTCATTCACATTTTTTCACCCAAGTAAATATATATTGCATGTATTTTAAGTCTTAAAGTAGGGAAGTTTGGCCTATAAATAGT
Source organism: Symmetromphalus regularis (assembly GCA_032355785.1). NCBI lineage: Eukaryota > Metazoa > Mollusca > Gastropoda > Neomphalida > Neomphalidae > Symmetromphalus > Symmetromphalus regularis. The sequence goes on from JAULBS010031289.1 coordinate 13,323, forward strand.
TAATACTTCGATAGAAAAATGGAAACACAACACCGTAGAGTATCGGTCATTCCAAGCTGAAAGAATCAAACAAAATTGGCGGCAAACGTCACATGAATAGTAGGTTACATACCATAGATTTTTGTACATACATTTCAATGCTATTTCTATGTCATAACAAATACAATTTTCTCACAATTTCAGAAGATGGATAGGAATAACATTTTTGAATGTTGACCACTAATATTTTTAGCTATGCAACTTTAAAACTGCATCCATTGAGTTGTAATAATGGAATGAAAAAAGAGATGTATGAATTTTGATTATGAAATAAAACTGTATTTAATTGCAATTATTTTTGTATTGTCAGTTGTTGTACGTGACAATAGACATAGTATTGTGTTGGGTAAATTATTTCAACTTCAAATGTTGACTCTTCATAATTCACAAAGGAATATCTAAATTTTGTTTTGTCTCCCCATATTTTCTCTCATGAGTCCACGGACTCCATATTTTTGAATGAATGTGAAAACTATATTTCTGGAATTTAATTTTGACACACACTTGCCATACAAAAAAAAATTAATACTTGAAAAATAGGTTGGTCCACCAGCTTTTCAAAGTTCGGAGCTCTGGTGACCACCTCAATTCTTAATGAATTTCCAACACATAACAGAAACGTGGACGGAATCACGGAAAACCCCATCTGAAACTGAATTCCTGATTTTCTCAGAAAACATTATTACTCGTCTTCAAATAGCACAGTTTATTAATTAAACAGATTTTCCATCCACATTTTGGAAACAAAAATAGTCGATACCTGATTACACTAAAATCTGTACGTGTTACGTCAAATTAATTTGCTTTTTTTTTTTTTTGCAGATTACACTTGTAAGTTATTTGACATGTTCCAAGCTAATAATAGTCTGATTTTATTTATCGAAAAAAGCATATCAAGCGTTTACCAATACTGAACGTAGTGTGTTGTGTTGCGAATGAATTACGAATGCAGCGGATAAACATATCTTGTCATTATTAATAGCACCTCTTTTATTTTTATTGTTTCGTTGCAGAGATTTAGTTCTTTTTCTTTTTTAATTCCACTAGCCGTCGGGCTATTATTTGGTAGCCCGACAGCAAAATCTTCTAGCCACCGGTGTCGGGCTACCGTATATAGAAACCCTCTCATATTCAGAGATTTTAGCAAAAACTGAGTATTACTAAACTCTATGGTGTGGCGTATTATACAAGTTTCAATACGTTTTTTTTCGTATGCATGTGTGTGTATTTAATGGAAAATATTAAAATGGAACACAAAATGAAATTATAGAATTTACTTAAACAGAAAAACATGAATTTGTTAAATTCTGAAAGGAGAAAATCAGTGCCTCTACATTACATTGCCATAAATGACTTATCATTGCCATAATGCCTTTTAAAAAAATCGTTTGGTTTTGTTTTTCTGATCTTCTCTGATCCCGTAGTCACCCAAGTCAGTAATTTCTGTGACCTATAAACACAGTGTGACCCTAGAAATATAACAGATATGAACTAACATCTTTTAAGATCAGCTTTACTTAACACCTAAAGAGAATGAATGCCACGATTAACATTTTATTGTTTTGTTTTCTCAGAGAGACTATTGTTCGAGTGACAGGAGGAATGAAAGTGAAGGCAGATCGAGACGAAGCCTCTCCCTATGCGGCTATGTTAGCTGCCCAGGATGTTGCAGAACGCTGCAAGACACTTGGCATCACTGCTCTTCATATCAAGTTGAGGGCCACTGGTGGAAATAGGTACATGGTTTAAAACAAACATTTCAATGCTGTATTTTTATGTTCATTTAGTAGGTAAGTCGGTCAACACAGTAAAGAATCAGTTGAGAAAATTAAATGGCCACAAAAAGTCAATCAAACTGACTAAAAAAGAAAAGAATTGATTAATTGTTCAAGTCAGTAATTATGCTCTTTCTTGTTGTTAACCCATGTCGTTCAAAAGCCAGAATACTGAAAGTGACTTTTCTCTACAGCTCAAATTGTATTTCCTACATGTTTAAATGCATTATGGGAGGAAGGTTTATAAATATAGAATTTCCCCAGTTTCAAATCACACTTTTTTGAACTGGAAATTCATTAGTAGTGGCAATGTTTGCTTTGTAATCTTATATGTATGTAACATAAACAGCAGTGATTTTGATAGGGAATTCTGAAGGTAATGGTGAGAGTGAATTTAAAAGGAATTCTGCCTGTGAAGGTGAGGATGAATTTAAAAGGAATTCTGACTGTAAAGGTGAGGATGAATTTAAAAGGAATTCTGACTGTAAAGGTGAGGAGGAATTTAAAAGGAATTTTGATTAATGGTGAGGATGAATTTAAAAGGAATTCTGACTGTAAAGGTGAGGAGGAATTTAAAAGGAATTCTGATTAATGGTGAGGATGAATTTAAAAGGAATTCTGCCTGTAAAGGTGAGGATGAATTTAAAAGGAATTCTGATTAATTGTGAGGATGAATTTAAAAGGAATTCTGACTGTAAAGGTGAGGATGAATTTAAAAGGAATTCTGCCTGTAAAGGTGAGGATGAATTTAAAAGGAATTCTGATTAATGGTGAGGATGAATTTAAAAGGAATTCTGATTAATGGTGAGGATGAATTTAAAAGGAATTCTGACTAAAGGTGAGGATGAATTTAAAAGGAATTCTGATTAATGGTGAGGATGAATTTAAAAGGAATTCTGACTGTAAGGGTGAGGATGAATTTAAAAGGAATTCTGACTGTAATGGTGAGGATGAATTTAAAAGGAATTCTGATTAATGGTGAGGATGAATTTAAAACAAATTCTGACTGTAATGGTGAGGGTGAATCTAAAAGGAATTCTGACGGTAATGGTGAGGATGAATTTAAAAGGAATTATGACAGTAAAGGTGAGGGTAAATTTAAAAGGAATTCTGCCTGTGAAGGTGTGGATGAATTTAAAAGGAATTATGACTGTAATGGTGAGGGTGAATCTAAAAGGAATTCTGACTGTAATGGTGAGGGTGAATCTAAAAGGAATTCTGACAGTAATGGTGAGGGTGAATTTAAAAGGAATTTGATTAATGGTGAGGGTAAATTGGTGAGGGTGAATTTAAAAGGAATTCTGACAGTAATGGTGAGGATGAATTTAAAAGGAATTGTGAAGGTGAGGTTGAATTTAAAAACTTTACAGATATTGAATATCGTGAGGCCCATAACCAAACTTGATATGGGTAAAAGTGGGTCGAGAATGAGGTTTTGAATGTGGGAGATGGGATGATAAATTCAGATGTGTTACTTACAGATTTCGGAAACCGCTCTAGGCTGCAAAATGTGTCTGAAAACCACATACAAAACACTAAAATAATATATTTTTTTACATTTATTTAATTTCATTATGTTTAGGTGTATGAAATAATTTTCAATGTATGTTTACACTAGTAACAGATTATCAAAACATTCTCTCTTAAACAATGTGAGTCTTAATACTCTTATCAAGATCTGCCTTTTTCAAAATATATTTCTGTGCAAATTATTTCAGAAATTGGTTACATTGGTAAACCTTTTTTTTAACAGTCTTGTTGAATTACCTCATGTATAATTTGATAATTGACTGCATGTGGTGGCAGAAGTACTGCATAATGAAGACAAGCACACCATCTTTCCACTTACTATAAATAGCCAATTTAGCATTAAAATGTTGAATAAAAATCACATATTGCAAAGATTGATTCTGAAATAAAGCTTTGGCAGCAGAATTTTTTTTTTTTTTTAGGGAAACCTAATTTCCACACATTCATTTTTGGAATTCATATAAATGACTTAATTTGCATCTGTGACAGTCTGAAAGTATTACCATGCAAACAGTAGTTATAACTTTGAACTATTAAAAGATATATATAACAAAACTTTGTACACATTAATATTAGAATGGAAAAGATAGCAGTGTTTTTACAAATGGTGACTGAAGTTGATCTGTTATGTTTTTGAATGTTAATGCATGTCACGAAATGCTTATAGTTTCACACTAACTATTTTAAATGTTTTGTTTTCAGGACGAAGACTCCGGGGCCAGAAGCTCACGAACTGCTTATAGTTTACACTATTTTAAATGTTTTGTTTTCAGGATGAAGACTGGGGCCAGGAGCTCACGAACTGCTTATAGTTTCACACTGACTATTTTAAATGTTTTGTTTTCAGGACAAAGACTCCGGGGCCAGGAGCTCACGAACTGCTTATAGTTTCACACTATTTTAAACGTTTTGTTTTCAGGACAAAGACTCCTGGGCCAGGAGCTCAGTCAGCTCTCCGGGCTCTTGCTCGTTCTGGAATGAAGATTGGGCGTATTGGTAATAAGTTTTAGTATTTGTTTAATTGTCAGTCAGTGTAATGTTTAAAATTTAGCACATTGGTGAAATTTGCTGAACAAGGTAATTTGAATTAATTGATTATGATTGATTTCACACAAATTGCAAGCGCTGGTTTTTTGTTGGTGAATGGGTGTAAGTGCCACACTCACATTTGTAAAATCCTTGATCCGTACATGAATTGTATGTATTTGGTGTACATTGTTTTGTTTATGGTGGGGAATTTTATAAGTGGTTAATATTTTAAATTTGTTTTGCAGAGGATGTGACACCGATCCCATCTGACAGCACAAGAAGAAAGGGAGGTCGTCGTGGTCGCCGTTTGTAATATTGTTCATTGAAGGGAAATTAAAAAAAAGACTTCCAGAGCAAAATTACTGTTCTCTTCCTTTAATTTCTGATTTGTTTTGAGTATAATATACAAACATTCTTCAGATAGTTTTAAAAAGAAATCTTTTATAATCAGGTGTTTATATAAAATATAGTAATCAAAAAATTTAAAACTGCACATACATTGTTAATTGAAGTTTTAACATGACTTAATAAAGTAAGCAATTCTTAATAGTTTTCCTTAAAAAAATTGGCAAAACATTTAATTTTAACTGTGACTGACACAAACAACATATTTGGCTATAGAAAAATGTCCCAATTGTAAAAAACGAGTAGAAAATCCAGCTAATATTGTGTTAACAGTAGTCAACAAACATTGTATCAAGAGTTGGTCACACTAGTTGTAGAGATTGGTTTAACCAGATGTAGTGTGTGAAATACACAAGGTGAAACCTAAACTAATACTGTATGTATTATAATGGGGTATTTTCAATCATACGTCATGAGCAAGTTGTGTATGTGGTATTACACTAGACTCCTAGTGCAAGTTGTAGTGTGGTATTACACTAGACTCCTAGTGCAAGTTGTAGTGTGGTATTACACTAGACTCCTAGTGCAAGTTGTAGTGTATGTGGTATTACACTAGACTCCTAGTGCAAGTTGTAGTGTATGTGGTATTACACTAGACTCATAGTGCAAGTTGCAGTGTGTGGTATTACACTAAAGACTTATTGCAAGTTGCAATGTGTGGTATTACACTAGACTCCTAGTGCAAGTTGTAGTGTATGGTATTACATTAGACTCCTAGTGCAAGATGCAGTGTGTGGTATTACACTTGACTCCTAGTGCAAGTTGTAGTGTATATGGTATTACACTAGACTCCTAGTGCAAGTTGTAGTGTATATGGTATTACACTAGACTCCTAGTGCAAGTTGTAGTGTATATGGTATTATACTAGACTCCTAGTGCAAGTTGCTGTGTGGTATTACACTAAAGACTCCTAGTGCAAGTTGTAGTGTATGTGTTATTACACTACTCATAGTGCAAGTTGCAGTGTGTGGTATTAACTAGTGCAAGTTGCAGTGTGTAGTATTACACTAGACTCCTAGTGCAAGTTGTAGTGTGGTATTACACTAAGACTCCTATTGCAAGTTGTAGTGTGGTATTACACTAGACTCCTAGTTGTAGTGTGGTATTACACTAGACTCCTAGTGCAAGTTGCAGTGTGTGGTATTACACTAGACTACTAGTGCAAGTTGTAGTGTGGTATTACACTAGACTACTAGTGCAAGTTGTAGTGTGGTATGTGGTTTTACACTAGACTCCTAGTGCAAGTTGTAGTGTGGTATTACACAAGACTCCTAGTGCAAGTTGTAGTGTGGTATTACACAACTATTGCAAGTTGTAGTGTAAGTGGTATTACACTAGACTCCTAGAGCAAGTTGTAGTGTGGTATTACACAAGACTCCTAGTGAAAGTTGTAGTGTGGTATTACACAAGGCTCCTAGTTATAGTGTGTGATATTACACTAGACTCCTTTTGTTCTATTTATTACCCTGCTACAGTCGAAGGATGTCCTATTAGAACATCCTTAAATTCAAGCATTATTGCTATTGTAATTTAAAAATCAGTAAAATGCATGTTGTCATTCACTTATTCTGCACTAGACTAATTGCCAACAGTATTTTTTACACTCCTGTTTTCAGTTGGTGGGTTAATAATAAATTTATTGCCCTTTATACTCTGAATTAGTATAAGATGTTAAAACTGATTACATAATACAGTTCGTTGCAGTCAAAACATGATTTTATCTATTTATAAAATTTGGTTGATTAGTTTGTTTTAATAAAAGGTGCATACTAGTTATTTTCATAACTTTTATAGGCTACTAATTCTCTAAATGAGTGGAATATTTAGTTTTTTTCATCTTCTGAAAAAAAAGTAAAGTTTGTTTTATTTAATGGCTCCTCTAGAGCACATTGTCATCTTCTGAAATTCGTTATCATTACATAATGTATTGTAGGCTACTCTTTTGATCACTATGCTCTCATTGTATGTAATATCACATACTCCTGGATAGTAAACTAGTTGTGGGCAACTTTATATATTTTTTTAATGGAATTTAGGAATAAAAAATAAATTTTGTTTTAATGATTATTTGAGAGATGTTTGTCACTGCATGACACTACAAAAAGTAAAGATTGTTTTATTTAACGACTCTAGAGCACATTGATTTTTATCTTATCCGCTGTTGGACATCAATCGTATGGTCATTCTGACATTTATTTAGAGGAAACCTGCTGCAGCCACATAAGCTACTCTTTCTGATAAGATCTAGGGGGTGTTTTATATGCACTGCCCCAAAGAAAGAACAGCACATACCACAGCCTTTGATGAACCAGTTGTGGACCACGTGATAGAATGGAAAATAGCACAAATGGCAAATGGGTCCAGAGATCATGATTTCTGCTACTTATTTACAAAAATGATAGGGACTGGTAGAACGCTGAATAGATTTAGCATTCTGAAATAATAGCTTTGTTTTAACCCAAAGGTACCAATAAAATCTAAAGTGGATATAACAAATGAAATAAACCAAAAATTGAATAATTTTTATTTATCAAGTAAAAATAATACATCTTCCACTAGATTTCATTCGCTGTGCACATCTTTTTTTGGTGGATAACTTTAGATCCAGTCATCTTTGGAAGAAAAGAAGCATTTTTGGTATCGAGAGAAAACTTTATTTCTACAAATATTCATGAAAATGTATTTGCAATTAAAGACGTGAGTGAAATTGTGTTTTATAAATAGCAATCGCCCACTAATTAGAATGAAATAATAAAATAACTCACCTAGGTCATGGTGTATGACAATGACTCCACAATAAATGAAAAGTTTGAGAATTTTATTAAAATTCATTTTATCAGGTAATCTTTCTCTTTTTTGGCAAAACCTTTCATGTCACTACTATTTGCTATGGCTATTTTAAAGTTAAATGTAGAATATATATATAAGACAGCATTATAATGATAGTACAACAATGTAAATGCAGTTTTTTATTGAATTATGGAAATGACAATCGCTGTGGAAGGACTCGAGAATGGTTGAAAAAATTTTTCTCCTCAGATTTTCTTATTTACAAAAATGCTTACTTTAATTCTTTACATTAAAGTAAATTAATGTTATTTTCAAAAAAAACCATGTGCACGATTAATGAAACTGATTATTGTAATTTATTTACACAAAATACGATGAAAAATGGTAATGTCACTGACAAACTAAATAAGGTGTAAACTCACTTCAAAGTAATCAGCCACTTTTAAGTTTTATGTGTATGTATCCAGTAGCATGTGATACATAAACAGGGGCGTTGGAATGAAATTCGTATTAGGGGAGCTGCTCCCATTTCTGAACATCAGAATTTGTCTGTGTATAATTCAACAATGAATAAAAAACAACATCTTTTTGCCGGGGGGGGGGGGGGGG
>JAULBS010031290.1:0-10294 GCA_032355785.1 Symmetromphalus regularis
GAACTAGATTCTTCATAACTGCGAACGTCAGTAAGATTTGTTTTAGAACTAGATTCTTCATAACTGCGAACGTCAGTAAGATTTGTTTTAGAACTAGATTCTTCATAACTGCGAACGTCAGTTAGATTTGTTTTAGAACCAAAAATACGTGCTATTTGTTCTGTTACAAAACTCCAGAAATATATTATGATCGATGTTCAGTAATCCAACACCTATACAGTCTGTTCCAACCGTCAATGGCTAACCGGACATCACCAACTTAACATAATAAATTTAGCTAATTTTACAATATATTTTTAAAATAAATACTTACAATTAGTTCATAATATGTTGTTTAAACCATGATTCATGATCTCAATTTGCTCCATTTGGATGCTTGCCATCACTGTAAAGTAACATCCTGTGTTATCTAGATACATCAGTGCTGGGGTCGAATTTCACGACGATATTACAGTATATAATACATTATTTTAGGTGATTATATACAATCAACGTTCAAGCACGTTGTGTTGGGGAGCCAGTCTGGAAGACTGGACTGCCTAACAAAACAACAACAAACAAACCCAAACAATTGGGAAAGTGTGAATGACGTGGTAGGGATTTGTTAGTTAAGTGTTAGTAAGTGGAATAATAAAAGCGTATACGTTGCTGTTGTGCCCCTGGCATGTCCTACGATCACAAAGTCACCTAACCCAATACTTACTGTGCATCTTAAACAAAGAATTTCACATTCTACAACATTTCAGTAATTTGTGAAATATTTAGACCAGTTACTGCAATTTAGTTTTTTAAATAATTAATATTATAATGATGCAATTACCTTAAAACACTGTTAACTCCTTATGTTGAAGTACCAGGACAATTTGGTTGCATCTTGTTATATCTTTATAACGTTTCTAAGAGAAGTTTCAGTATGAAAGTATACGAGACGAATTCTGACAACAACAAATCCTTATTTAAAAAAAAACATTGATTGCAATCTCAGTGAGATGGTTTTGAAATAACAGTCAACGTTTCTTTGTTGTTTTTAGGGGTTCTGGGATATGTATCATATTCCTATGGGCATTATGGTCTGGCCCCTGTTAAAACGTCTGCCCGCATATAGTGTTGTCAAAATTCATCTAGTATATTTTTTAATTCTATATATCAATGCATTCACATTATATTTACACTAATTATACATATATCGGTGTCTATGTACAAAATAATAGATTTACTAATAAATAATAGTTTTAATTATTTCTTGATTTCTGACCACGCTATTTCATATGATACCAATTTAATTATTTCTTGATTTTTGACCACGCTATTTCATATGATACCAATTTAATTATTTCTTGATTTCTGACCACGCTATTTCATATGATACCAATTTAATTATTTCTTTACAAATATAAAATTGTATTTAGCAGATTAAATTAGATACGCTGAACGAAATGTTCAGTTGAAACAGCCGTCTGTTGAATAGCATGTATATCATAAATGCAGTTTCGAATCTTCTCTAAAGATACCTGGAACATAATTATTTGAAATGTCAAAGCATATTGAACCCTCCCGAGAATATGTTGAGTGAGAATTGATTAAAACTGAAACAGGCATCTTCTTGCTAGAACAAACGTTCTGGGGATCTTATGTCCAAGGGTATGTTTTTAATTAGGAACCTAACGAAATTGCATTCCAAATGCTGCATGGAAACTTAAACTACATTGACAACCATTATGTTTCATTATTTCATTTGGTTAATGAGGAATGTGTTCTTAACTTTATTATGTATGTTCGTTTAATGATCTCCTTGAAAAAAAGATGAATTATTATTAATAAGATGAATATGTGTAAAAAAATTATTGAAATTACGTGAAATGTTGATAACAGGTTGAATTAAGTATTATATGACAAAGATATAACTTATTAAAAATACTATTACGAACCAACAAAAAGAAAGAAAAACGAACCATAAATTAATGAAACTTACGTGCAGAAATCAACACAGTCTGCGGTGTGATTGCATTAACACTTATTTCCAAATACCAACAGAGAACACACGCGACTGCAATCATTTTGACAGTCATCTTTAAACTGGATGAATTGGTCCCGTTCAGTCACAAAATAACGAACATACACTGGATTCCATGTGTTAGTTAATCCTTGAGAGCGTGTCTTCCAGTTCCATTGTTTTAGTAGTAATGAGCATTACTTCACACTACGTGAGGTTTCTTCTCTGTCATAACATGACCCTTCCTTCGTTAAATTAGTTCTGTGTGCACTGTTTGAAAGTCAACAGTAAACCTCTTTTTTCGAAATGCTCTGCAAAACTTAGTGTTCACCTTACTGGCGTAATATTAGCATCGTCTGCTTCTCAAAATGTAGTGGAGTGAAAGAAGCTGACGTCACAGCTCGAGCTACAGATGTCGTCTGCTAGCAAAACTGAAGGATAGCCAATGCAGGCGAGTGTTTCAAAGTAAACGAGAAAACCAAACTTAAAATCAATAAGATTTCAACACTTTGCTTAATGGGTCGCAAATGCATTAAGATTATTTGACAATTCTGTTAAGTTTGCTTTTGTTTTTTGTCAATATTAAATCCTCTGTGTTTGTCATGTTGTATAAGGTTAAAGAAAATACGTCCAACTAACAAACAAAAGACACCTTAACAAAGAGAACTGACATTAATATGAAAATAAAATTGTTAAAGCCTTCCCTTTTCACATTTATGGGAAATCCATAAGTTAATGAGACGTATGTGAAGAAAAAAAAATACATTTATCCAAAAACAGTCTTTTTTTTCAGTTCTCACAAATCCACATCAAATTCTAATAACATTCCTTAAAATAGTCTATTAAAATTTACAATTTTTTTACTAATAAAGAATCAACAGCTTCCAATGCGTTTGACTACTCTCGAATTCATTCTCCAAATTAATTATGTAACAGCACTTGCAAAGAGAAACTTCAATAGCCGGATTCGGGTTACACTTCAATTGAAAGAGGAAGTTATACGAGTTGTATTATCCGCTAAACGCGGAGGCTGATTCAACGTATATGTGTATTTATCCTGCAATCACTCTGTCTGGTAACGAAATATGAAGAAGGTTAGTTGTACTTATTTTCATATTTATATCCTATTAAGGTTCAAACACGTTGTCTTGGCAATACAGCCTCAGCTTCTGTTGCTGTCTATCCAAGACAAGAGGTTAATTGTAGTATGAGCGAAGATGCCCGTTGCAGCCACACCAGTATAGCTTCTCTTCTCTTTTATGCACTAACCCACAGACAGAATACCACAAACCATGGCCTTTAATAAATCAGATGTGGTTCACTGACTGGTATAAGTGGTGTACACCTGCCCATAGAGCCTTGCTGAGCAATCACAGAGTTGTAGCCGATCATTAAAAATCTCATGTATCCACTGAGATTTGATCTCAGTACCTATCAGGCGCGAGTCTGAGGGTATAACCACTACATCACATTCATCATACAAAGATAGCTGATTCGGTATATAATAATTATTATTGCTAAATCGCAATATATTTCCTAGTAACAACAAATACCTTTGATACCACACGTGCGTATCATGATCTAACGCCATAGTTTTAAAACTCTGTGCTATAACAAGCATAAACATTTCCCTCTGAGTGAAACCGTATCTTGCGTATTGCTATAAACTGGCAGATAGTGAGATTAGAGATGATCGGGTTTCACAATGAGGGAGGTTATTGTACAGGAAGATGGCTGTTTCAGAGACACTCCCTGATCTATAATCTGATGAGAGAGGATGACTTAATGTAATGAGGGAGGTTATTGTACAGGAACATGGCTGTTTCAGAGACACTCCCTGATCTATAATCTGATGAGAGAGGATGACTTAATGTAATGAGAAAGATTTCACGTCATCTGTGTCTAAACGAAGATAACTAGTTACTGCTTCTAGAAAATATATGCGTGAAAGAAAAGGACAGTGTTTAACGACACCTCAGCACAATGTTAATTGAGCAGGTTTCAGGTGTTAAACATAAAGCGTTTGCGATTCAGTCTTAAGACTAAAAACCTGCTACTGCTACTACGGCTGCTCTTTCCGACTAGCAGTAACGCATGTTTAATATGCGCTTTCCCACAGACAAGACAACACATACCATGACCTGTTAGGCCAGTTATCGACCGCTGACTGGAATGAGAAATAACCCAAATGGATTCACTGAAAGGGAACGATTCATCGCATTTCAGCTCTTGAGTTGATCTCATTTCTGCTAGTGAGAGCCAGTTGTTTAGAGCTTGTTAAACTTATGTTTGTGTTTCTATCCAATTACGATTCAAGTTCGCTGTCTTAGGGTATGAAATGTTTGCCGAGTAAGGAAACGGAAAGGTGGGGAGGGAGGGAGGGTGGTGGCAACGTATGTATCTTACCATTTTATTGCCTTTGGACCACTAACGGTCTCGATAAACTGACAAAACGACCAGGTATTGATTTTACACTATTGTTTGGGGTTTCTTTTTCAAATTTAAAATTAAATTCTACAAAAAGCTATTCAGAAAGGAAAAGCGCTATAGGAAATTGGCAAGTGTCAAAGACGTTTATGTTTTTTAACGGCAGCCTTTGAGAATTGTACATCTTTGAAATGTACACCACTTGTGTTCATTGCATAATGATTTCCTTAAGAATTCACTAAAGTACTTATTGCAATTTATAGTTAAATATTTATAGAACATTTCGCTAAACCTTTTTCTCAAACCACAAATCCTTTTTTATAGTAATCATTTTTATAACAAAAAATATCTGTTAGGATAATGATCGGCGAATTTTATTACAAAACTGGGTAACATTTTTATAACTTCAAAAATTCTAAATTAGATACATTTATTTAACGACCACACCCCCCCAACACACACACTCCACCCCAAGCAAAAATATAAACATCGGCTACTGGGAGTCAAACAATGTATAAATTATTTTTAAAAATACATACACAAATGCTTAAGAATGCAAACCACTTTATCCAATATTAAAAATAACATCTAAGGTAGGTTTGGTTTTGCCAGTCAAGTATTTAGTTTTTTAAATAAAATAAATAGCTAAAGTCAGTATTTAGTGTTTTAAATATAATAAACAGCTGAAGTCAGTATATAGTGTTTTAAATAGAATAAACAGCTAAAGTGAGTATTTTGAGTTTTAAATAGAATAAACAGGTAGTCAGTATATAGTGTTTTAAACAGAATAAACAGGTAGTCAGTATATAATGTTTTAAATAGAATAAACAATTAAAGTCAGTATTTTTAGTTTTAAATAGAATAAACAGCTAGTTAGTATATAGTGTTTTAAATAGAATAAACAGCTAAAGTTAGTATTTAGTGTTTTAAATAGAATAAACAACTAAAGTCAGTATTTAGTGTTTTAAATAGAATAAACAGCTAAAATCAGTATTTTGAGTTTTAAATGGAATAAACAGCTAACGTCAGTATATAGTGTTTTAAATAGAATAAACAGCTAAAGTAAGTATTTTGAGTTTTAAATAGAATAAACAGCTAGTCAGTATATAGTGTTTTAAATAGAATAAACAGCTAAAGTCAGTATATGTTTTAAATAGAATAAACAGCTAAAGTCAGTATATAATGTTTTAAATAGAATAAACAGCATTAATTTAGTATTTTGAGTTTTAAATAGAATAAACAGCTAAAGTCAGTGTATAGTGTTTTAAATAGAATAAACAGCTAAAGTTAGTATTTTGAGGTTTAAATAGAACAAACAGCTAACGTTTCTATATTTTAAACAAGAAATTTCTGTGAAATTAAAAGAGAAAGGTGTGGGCGAAATCTTAACAAATTATTAACTAAAACACAAACTCCCAGACCTACTTGAAAGTGAGAAATGTTAACACAAGTTGACATATATGTGTTTTGATCGCACGTTACGTAATACGGATGGTGCGAATGTCAAGCACGTATTTTCAAATGTCAATTGCCAACGAAGAACCAGCTGTCTCGCTAATTTCCTTTTCATGAAATGTATCACTGATAACCAAATTGCATGACTTGTCAATTACTGAAACATGTTTTGAAAATGGCAGAGGGCAAGAGAATGAAGTATTTTGAAGAAAATTAAGATAAATGTCATCAGGTCCTACAATATTAATTTTCGTAAGCACAACGCACCCAATAATAGGTATTATTTCGTTGTATTTCCTCCATACTGTTTTCAGAGAATAAGATTATTTGTCTTGACTTGTACATGTTACTGGCAATGTGTCAAATCAGTCATTTCTCACCGAAATATTCAGGCATTTTGCAAAATGCCAGTGACTCTTAGGCATTTTATAAAATGACTAAAGTTTCCAATCATTTAACCAGAACACTAAGCATTTAACCAAATGACTTAAATCTCACAACACTGAACTTTTTACAGGGAACGAAATTCATACTGGGGGGGGGGGGAGGGGCTGCTGCAATTTCTGAACGTCAGAATTAGCTGAAGCATCCAGCCTCCACACGCCATTGTTATATTTGAAAGGTTTATTGGCATAAATTACATTTGAAAAGTTCATTTGTCAGCAGTTTATGTTATAATGGCATCTCAGTGACCGATAAGGTAAGTAGTCAGACAACATCTTACATCACTCTTCATAATTACTACAATAGGTGCATGTACAGAAATGTTTGTAAGGATAAGATAGGTGGAGTGGGTGGGGTTGAAATTGTGGTAAGAGAAATGAGTGTGGTAGGTGTGAAGCCATGTAAGACTGACCTGGAGGAAAAATTTAAATACTGTCCTCCTTTCAATTAACTTTAACATCTCATGGCCGAGGTATTTTTGTATTATATTAAAATGGGATTGTTTTGAGCTGTGTGTGGTGTTGACCCATGCACAAATCGTTTGTTTGTAATTTAAACTGGCTTTTAAGTTTTCTTTAATTATACATTATCGGACGATTAAAAGAAACACACACTTCAATTTAAACAGATTAATTATTTCACCTTCATGATTTATTTTAATCAGATCCCCAAATAGTCGACTCCATTAAGAAATGAAAGGAGAGCAGTCCTTTCCAGGTGAGACATTTCAAAATGAGGAGAACAGTTGTTCCGTTTTGTGGATTAAAACAAAATGATGAAAGGTGACACTTTCCATTTTCAGGTGAGTGTGAAATATGTGTGAAGGAACTGAGGTGAGTGTGAGGTGAGGTGTACGAGTAAGTAGGTGAGGTAAATTATGTGAGGTGAGGTAAGTAAAGTGATTGTGAGGTGAGAGTAAGGTGACGTGCGGTGAGCTGTGTGTGTGTTGTAACGCTGGAATAATTATTCTACCAATATTTATACATATTCACTAATTTTGTTTGTAAAATTATTATAACAGTCTTGTAAAAAAAAACTTCGTGAAAGCCATGCGCTCGAAGTTTGTAAAACAGTGGTAACATCATTACATCATAAAAAACCGTTAGTTTTTTTTTAAAGTAAATTATTTAGAGTTAAGTTTATTAATTGTATTTTCATTAGCGTGTTAAAAGGATTTTTGTCTTGTTTTCATTTCTGTAATTTATACATATTTCGACGATCGTAGAAACGAAAATTAAGTAGGCATAACATAGGGCTAGTTAAATTTATTATTTAAAAAAAATGAAAATCCGAATAAAATTATCTAAACGGCATTTAAAAAAAAAATTCAGTTGATGTTCTAGTTTTTAACTAAAATTTACCAGGCATTAGTTAATGAGTTCCGCCAGACTTTTGCAGGCGAGTTCCGATGTGCATCGCCAAGATGAATGAATAGAACTAATTTTATTATTATTACCTTTTTTTTAAAAAGAAGTCCTCAGTCGGGGAGGGGGCGAGGGAGTACTCTGGCAGGGGGATCCGGATAACTGCCCATTATGAATCTGGCGTTGGGTATAGCACGACATTATTTCCTGGATGGTGAGTTCCGCAAAGATTTAGCTGGAGAGTTCTGCCAGTAGGGCCGTCAAGAGTAGCGGTAGGCACCGGGGCTGAGTGTTACATGATAGAGGCCCCTGGTGACATGACACTAATATATCTATATTATTTTACTAATATATCTATATTTTTTTTATTTTACGAGCCCTTGGGCATAGATGGGTCCTGTCCCCCATGATTAGGTAATGGTAGTGTTGCCTATAACTTAATAACTATAGACAGGAGAGGGGGGCGCGACCTTGGCCTCCTAGATCCGTCACTGTTTTGTTATTAACCAAAGAAGGCGTGATCGCGACAATATAATAGGCATATATACAAGCCCGTAATTTTGAACATTGAGAATAACTTATTTTACTCAACACATATGGCAATGATTTATGTATGTCAAAACATGTAAAAAAATACGAAGATTGAATTTTAATTTATTTTTATTGAGGGAATAAAATATGAAAAAAGCCACAAACCATTTTGAAATATTTTGTTGACGTCAACATTACGTAAAGTTAGTTGTCGAAGAGAGATAACTCAATTTTACATGATTTAATACGTAAGAAAAAGAAATATATAATTATTGAAGAATCAAAATTAATCTACTTATTCCCAATTTACGGGAAGTGATAACGCAAATTATCCTATTAAATATTTTACAAGCTGTGAAATTCCAGTGTTTTACTACGAAGAATTGTTCAAAAAGAAACAAAAATGTAATTTAACAAATAAAAAATAACATATAGTGGTCTAAGAGAGATAACTCCTGTTTTACATCTTTGAGTCTAAAATAGTTCATACTATATAGAGTTCTTTCCCTTAGACCATTAAGTACAAAAACAGAAATAATAATAATAAAAAAAAAAAAAACTTTTATATTGCTGATTTGTAAAGAATCGAGAACAGACATTTTGTTTCGTTTGGGGCAAGAGAAGGGTTTGGTTTTTTAAAATTTATTTATTTATTTTTTATGTGTGTCGGGTTTGTTGTTTTGTTTTTTGTACATGTGTTTCTGATTTTTAAAAATTTATTAAATCTTGAACTTGTTTAAATTGTATCAGTGTCCCGCCCCCATCCTCCCTAAATTTGGCGATTATAACTTTTAAAAAAAGTTATTATTATTATTAATTTTTTTATTATTTGTTTTTATTATTGAGGCCCCCCAAAATGGATTTTCTGGAACCGCCACTGTGTATCCAGTCATTGTTGATAACGAAGACAGAGTAAATAGCTAAATGGAATTGTTCCCCTAATTAGTTATTCTGAAAACGTATTTATCTGCCGATGACAGGGTCGGTAACATTTTTGAAGTTTCGACATTTGTGAATTTAACGCGTTTCTGATGAATTATTAAATTTTTTAAAATTAATTTTGATTGTTTATTTTAATTAAATAATGAATTGCATTATTAAATTATGTGTAGCCAGAGAATTAGTATTAAACAATTATCATAAATAATAAGCCTACCTAACCAATTGACAAAAATGGACCATTACTGGTCTAAGAGAGATAACTATATTTTAAATCTTTAGTCCTAAAAAAATAGCTATTATTTGTATTAAACAGTTGCTCCCCTTAGACCACTGAGCAAAGAAATAGACTATTTTGAAATAAAATAATATCTGATTACATAATATTTTTATATTTAAGTGAACCAAAAATAGAAGCCTTTTTATGGGAAGTGGATTCGCTAATAGGTATTAACCTAATCTGTACAGACTTTTGACAAACACTATTTTAATAACAACTGAATTATTTCCCATGAAGAGGGAATTTCCAAAAAGAAACTACAAAACGTATATTACTAAACCTCGATTATTGAAGCCAAAACGATATGTTAAATTACCAATTTAAAACGTAGACGGTTAAAGAAACTGAGAACGGCACCTGTCTGCAACAGAAAATGGGAACTGTGCATGCAAAGGCAAGACGACAAGGATATTTCATTATATGTCTACCCTCATATAAAAATTACAGTTGTTGCATTTTAGATTCCTTTCTTTTGTCCCTAAAATAAGATTTATATATTGATTTGATAGCTCGTATAATATCTGCATGTTTGTCATTAGCAAGGACAAGGTTGTCGATTCTCACGTCTTCCGGTATGAATGAAAAATGATGACATTAACTACTGACTCTGAATTACACATTAGACCACTTTGACTTTCAGCAATTATTAAAAAATAAATAAAATTTGGGTGTTGCTGAAATTTCGTTAGTACGTTGCAAATATAAAATAGCCTATAGCTATGAACCATACATGAAGACTCAGTCTGGTGTCGCCACAACTCGCCGCTACGCGTTTGCGGAGTTCTATGGCGTAAAAACAGGCCTCCCATAGACGGCCCATTTATTTTATGTTGTAGGTGACATACGAAGAGATCTACACTT
>JAULBS010031300.1:0-10294 GCA_032355785.1 Symmetromphalus regularis
GTAGTAGTAGGAGGAGTAGGAGTATTAGTAGTAGTAGGAGTAGTAGTAGTAGTAGTAGGAGGAGTAGTAGTAGGAGTAGTAGTAGTAGGAGTAGTAGTAGGAGTAGTAGTGTAGTATTAGTAGGAGTAGTAGTAGTAGGATGAGTAGGAGTATTAGTAGTAGTAGTAGGAGTAGTAGTAGGAGGAGGAGTAGTAGTAGTAGGAGTAGTAGTAGTAGTAGGAGTAGTAGTAGTAGGAGGAGGAGGAGTAGTAGTAGTAGTAGGAGGAGGAGGATTAGTAGTAGTAGGAGTAGTAGTAGTAGGAGGAGGAGGAGGAGTATTAGTAGTAGTAGGAGTAGTAGTAATAGTAGGAGTAGGAGTAGTAGTAGTAGGAGTAGTAGTAGTAGTAGTAGGAGTAGTAGTAGTAGGAGTAGTAGTAGTAGTATTATCTATAGTGTCCGACATTACAGTAGTCTTAATGTTAATTTATTTATTTGTAAGGGTATTTTAAAATAAATATGTTGAAAGTACAATACTCACACATTTTACCTATTGTTATGGAGAGGATTGCAAATGCTGGAAAAGAAGGAATACTGCTGGACACAAAGGGAAAAGTGGCTGGAGTCATCCCATTTATGAAATAAAGCTTTTTGTGAAGACTTAATTTCGATGCTATACGAGATTTCGTTAGTTTCGTGTCTTTGATCTCACTCGTGTTTAGATTTATATTGTGTATGTGAAAAGGATTTATATATGTCATAGTGCAGAATTACAGACGTATACCAATTACAAACAATAGCAAATTAATGTTGATAAATTAACGTATATGTATGTGCATTCAAGTTGTAAGGCAAAAACAGTAATTACAATCGACCGTCTACTAGACAGCTTTGATTCTAATTAGAAGCAGTCAATCAAGATACATTAGTGCCATTTCAAGGTTACCCGACATTCAAGAAACAATGACTTTTAATTTACCTGTAGTGTTGCCACCGCTCTAGCTAAGCAACACTCAGCCTGTCAACAAACATCAATCTTTATAAATATGTATTTTATACCTTTGCAAATGAGAACACAGAGGATGTTTACGGTCCGCATGACTAGTTGTTCTGTCTCACGGCTGTAACTGTTGTTAATTACCATTGAAAATGAAAAATGTTTAATACAACAACTTATACCATCTATCTTGACTTCTGTGTTTATATATTTCATATACAATAATGGAAGAATACACAAGATAGAGATAAAAAAAGATATAGATGAAAATTGTTTAATATATCATGTATATAAATTATCTCCGTATTGCTTTTTTATAATGTTTTTGTATGTATTAATTTTGACTTATATATATATATGTATTTAACCAGGCTTCAAAAACACTCCTTATGGCGCCGTTTGGTAAGGTAGTGTCTTATCTGACGTCTAATTATAACTGGAATGACATTGCAAAGGTGAGAGCCATCTTTCTGTGGATTACTTCCATTGACATCGACAATGTGCAAGAAGAGGGAATACCTCCATATGATACACCTATGCAGTATTTACTCAAAATTCAGAAGAAGATTGGAACTCATGCACGACTATTTTATGGACTGTGCCAGTGAGTATAACGAATCATTATTTGTTTTTTTACTATAACTATACAGGGTTTCAATATACATTGTGTATAATGTAATACAGAACAGTTCGACTTGCCAGTTATTGTGTTGTTGGACCAGTTAACAAGTGTATAAACTACTCATAGGACTAAATTTAGAATACACAAATTAGAAAAAATGCTATTTTCTTACCCTGTTATATTTAAAGCTTTTGTTTTCATTTTTCTTTTTGTCATACTTCTTGTGGTATAGCTACTACAATGCAGGTACCTGCCACGAATTGCAAGCAGTGCGTTTTCTATTGAATTATCTTCAGTGAAAAAACAAAACAAGAAACTTACTTAGGAAACATTGAAATATGTGTAGTTGAAAACTGGATTTTCAGTTGTTATTATTACAGTAATTTTGACTTGGTTTTTCCAAGCGGTCCTAAGAAAATCCGTTTAAATTAAGTATCTCCTTCCAAATAAAACTGAACAAATTTTGACGCCATGAATGGTGCACCATCAAAATTTTAATAATAATAAATAAATAATAATTTGAATGCAACATGACTAATTTGGTGACCACAGAAATGTCAATGATGAAAATAAAAACAGCGATGATATCAGTTCAGAGAAGGTGAAAGTATCTGCTCTTCACATGGCACTTGTTTAATTTTGTAAACAAATATGATTTTAAAATATTTTCATAGGATGGCATACATTCCCTGTACGATAATCAGCGGGATGACCAAAAGTATTGCTTACAAGATTGGAGGGAATGTTAACAGGGACAAGATGAGCGCCCAGTGGAATGCGGTTAACTTAGAAAATAGCTGGTGGTTCATCGACACATTATGGGCATCCTACAGTGTCGCAGGGAGAAAGTGTAATGAAGAGAGTCTGGTTGAGTTTGGTTTAACCATAGATGACGAAGAGGAACGTCTTTTCCTATTTAATGAGTTTTATTTCATGCCAGATTCTGATAAATTTATCTTCACCCATTTTCCAGACGATGAGCAATGGCAGCTTTTGGAAAGACCCATAACTGTTGAAAAATTTGAAGATCATTTCTATGTGCGAGAGAGGTTTCATATTTTAAAGATGAAAACTACTAAAAACAGTCCTGAACGTGCTATTGTAACTACTTCTGGTGGAGAGATTACGTTTTGTTTTTGTCTACCCAAAAAAGAAAGTGAACATTATAGATTTAAGTGTATATTGTACAAAACTAATAACATGAAAGAACCAAATGTCAAAACGGACATGTTTCTTCAGAGATACATTTTCTTTGAGCACTCATCAAACTCGGTTTCTTACTCATTACGATTTCCAATAAAAGGTACATTCAAGTTTTGTATATATGCTTTAGATGTTAGAGAGTGTGACGTATTTGATATAGCATGTGCATATATGATAGAGTGTCCAACAGCAAACTTGAACATTATGCCTTTTCCAGACAACCCACAAATAGGTTGGGGTCCCTTTTTGGAAATTAAAAAAGCTAAGTTTACACATCTATCTCACAATAAGTCGACAATTGTAACCAAAAATGGCAAGGTAGATATACGTTTTGCAACAAAAACAGCAGAAGCTGACGTAAAGCCTAAAGTCTATCAAGGCTTGAGACATAGTGCAATAGATGAGGCCATTCTGACCAAATACTTTATTACATGGCAAGATGGCAATGAAACTGTCGTGAGCTTGAGGCTTCCAGCATTAGGAGAATATGCCCTTAACATTTTTGCTCAGACATCAATTATGATTGGCAATGCACCCAATGTATGTAATTATCTCATTAAGTGTGAAGGGATCGTTCCAGATGAAGAGAATTTTCCAAACATTGCTAAGGGCGTTCTTGGTCAACATCATCACTCTGTCATGTTTGGGGTGTTAGCGATGAGTCACCCATGTGGTTTAGTTGAAGCAAAAGGTGGAAAATTGTCGGTAAAATTTAGTGCCCATGAACAGAGCACACTGTTATGTGAACTACATACAAATGACCCGTTAGCTGAAACGACAATGGCTGTTGCTTCAAAACACAAAAATGGTGAATGGACATTTGACCTTGATCTTCCCAAGGCTGGAGAATATTCTTTAAATGTGTTTGCTAAATCAGGAGATTATAAAACACATTTGCATAGCGTATATTCATACCTAATCACATCTGGTGGGAATTCTCATTCCAAGCATGATATCACCTATAATAAGAAGATCAGCCAGGGTGATCACATGCTTGATAATAAGATGAGCCAGGGTGATCACATGCTTGATGTTGATGTAATCTGCAATGATAACCATGAAAACCAAAACATTACTAAGATTGCGTCAGAAACGGTTGACACTTCAGAAGACGAATTTGTGATTCCACTTCGATCAAACATAAAGCAACCAAAGGTGCAGCTGTATAAGCGAAATTCCACAGACCCACCATTCATCAATGAAATTGAAATCATCACCAATGATGGTAAGGAAATGATACAAGTACAGCTTAAAGATTATGGCACCTATATTCTGAACTTATATGATACTGATGGTTACGGGAATGTTAAAAACCTGGCTCGGTATCAGATAAATCGCAAACGACCAGGTGAACTGTACGTGAACAACCTAACTGCTATTATGGATATTCTCCAAAATGAGGGAATGAAGACTCATGGCTGTAATATTATGCTAGTGGAAAGTAAAAAGGAGGCTATGAAGACAAAAGGTAAGTTCACTCGAAACATTTCAAGTCATAGAACACTAGAACTTTAATATACATACAAATTAACTTTAGAAATGAATTAAAACTTTATGAATGAAATATCTGTATGGTCCACCAAGCTTTGCAATGGACACACTGGAGGAGTCGCTTTACATTTCAATGCTCAGACACATATCCAACAAGAAAACAAAATATTCTTTATAAATATTAAATTAATTTAAAAAACATTTGAGATACATTATGAAATTCTGAACCACAGTTCACCTGAAACATATGCCTGGGGAAGGGGTTGGGTTTAAAGTTATAAACATAAGATTTTTATCACTGGGATAATCGATGCTAAAAACAAAAGAATGTTTTATGTTTTAACATAGTGTATGTCTAACCCAACAGATCAGATAATAGATGAAGCAATACATATGATGGAACATGCAATAGGCCTTCAATATGAGCAGCTTTTACAAGAGGCAATCAAAAACTACAGGAGCATCGACCCATCTAATTATGATACAGTTCTGAAGCATGCATATGAAGAACTAGAACTCATCAAGGCCAAAATGAGTAAATACATAGTCATTAACGTTACAACTTATGCTCGCAATAGAAACCTAAGAATTTTTTAGTTCATGGTAGTTGTGTAAATATTTTAATGTTCTTTTATAAGTTATTACATCCTCACGTCAGGGGTCACCCCGGTCATTCCAAGTCCATTTGGGCCCCTGATCAATATAGCTCATAAACACTTTAGCTTCTTACCATGCCATCTATATGAAAACATTTTTGATATCATACTTAAAAATATTATCCAATCAGATCACTCGTTTTATAAGCCAAATCGGCAAATGTCATGTTCTTGTGGAAAATTCTCCAACACTTTGTGAAGTTGCTTTTTCACAGTGAAACTATCTTTGAATATAAAGCGCCTGTTCTTCTTTGGTAACATTTCCTTACAAAGAAGGCAATACCTTTTACTTCCAAATTGATAACCCCCGTACATCGATAAGGTGAAAGCCGAATTGTGATTGGATGCTTCCTATCTTCTCATGATACAACGCTTCCAATCAAAACATGTTTTTTCGGCCCAGGTTTTTATAAACAATATTGGTCAGGGGTCCAAACGGACTGATCAGTGTGACCCCCTGAAGTTGTGAGGATGAAAAGTATTATTGAGAAAGTGATTTGACAGAAGAAATCATCAAAATTAAGCTTCATTAAAATATTGAGGAAAAACGTTAATCCAGAAAAGTGACGCACATAACATAATCTTTCAACAGTTAATGGATATTCCAATTTAAAATAAATCCATTATCTATTTATCAGCTTTACGGAAAGTCTGCCTATTTCGTAAAATGACTGGTCTGGAAGCAGCTATCGACAGTGCAGACAGACTGAATACAGCACACCAACTGGACATGCAGATTGCTCTAGCATCTAAGCTGAAGATCCATCTGGCTAAAATAGCAAAACTGATCCAAGCAGTTTTTAACATAGAAAAAGAAATAATGACAAAAATAAAGCGTTATATACTGCCACCAGATGAGGTACAGAAGGTTATGATGGCAATGTTCATCCTTTTGGGAAGTAAACCATCAGAAGTGCAGGTTAGTGAATAGGTTTTTTTTTCTTGCAGATTATTTACAGTAGAGCACATTCTTATAAAACTCTTAACTATACAAAATGTGTGTGGTTCGGATGTATGCAAACTTTATTTCAGCCTTAAATACAGATGTCCATTTTATAAATACAGGGTTAAAATGTTCAATTACAGTCATATAAATACAAATCTTCAACATTACTACTTATCAAAATTAATCAGTTGTGTCCATTTTCATATAGACAATAAAGGCACAGTGTACACATTGATGGGATATAAACATTGTCTTAATGCCTGAAATATATTGCAAATGATAGATATCACATGAATGGCTCCAATAATAATTATCTCATTCTAAAGTTAATATGTAATTTGTTAAAATTGTAATGTCTTTCTTATAGAACTGGATTGAGATTCTCATTCTGATGGGGAAGACTGGTAGAGAATCAATTGTCCAGAAGGTTTATTTCTTTGATCCAGGAAATGTCTGTCTGTCAGTTATCAAGGTTGTCCAGGATCTTCTTGAAGGTTTCACATGGAATCAAGTTAATGCAGCTAATACTGGAGTTGGAACATTTTATCTATGGGTATGTTTCAAGTACATTAATCCATTTATTTTTTTTGGTTTGTTTTGTTTAACAACTCCATTAGAGCACATTGATTTATTAATCATCGGCTATTGGAAGTCAAACATTTGGTTATTCTGACACATAGTCAAGTGTGAACCAGCCTCCAATCGGTTTTAAATCAGTCATCAGCTTGAGAGTCTGACGTTCTACCACTGGACCACTGAGGCTCACTCTCAATCCATTTATCCTGCTGTCTGTCAATACAGTATGTGATATAGGGACAGGCATGGTACTTCCGTGAAACGCTAAACGGCAACAACAACAACAAAAAATATTTAAAAAATGGTCACTATGTAGCAATTTCATTGGTTCCAAACATTCTCATTGGGTTTAACCTAATTTGGTTAACAAGTTTGTCCTAAACACAGCAAAGGCTAAGGGAGAGGAAGTGTGTAGAAACTTTCTGCACATGCACATTTATCTATGAATGACACATGGTTGTGTAAAAGCTATTCTACTTAAATAATGAGGGGTAACATCATTCCACAAAAACTATTTTTCATCAGTACCATGCCTGAAGGACACCATTTGCAATTTAAACCTCAGAATTATCCTACCATTTATAAAGTATTTTCGCTCTGTTTAAATAACCATGTACATTAACTCACCAGTATTTGACACCTATTTTAAAAACACTACATATATGTTTATGCAACTGTCCTTTAACGAAAGGAAAGGATTGTTTATTAACAAAAAAAACAGCACATTGTTTATTCAGCAGCTATTAGGTGTCAAGACATTATGGTGTGTTGCAATTCAGTCTTTAGAGAAAACCCACTACTGCCTCAATGGCTACTCTTTCCAATAAGCAGCAACTGATCTTTTATATGCACTTTCCCACAGGCAGGATGGTACATACCATGGTTTTGATAAATCAATTGCGGACCACTGGTAGATGCAAGTGCCATAAACCTACCCATTGAGTACTTTCTGGGTTAATCCCAATAGTGAGATAAAAAATCCCATGACTCAACTGAGATTTGATCTCAATGCCTTGTATCTGTGATCCAGACAGTTTTAACCATTGTACCAAGTAGGCCAGTTTGGCCAAAAAGATGAGTGTCCATATTTTAATCATTTATCTCCTTTAGTAAAGTTAAATGCTTATCCAACCTGATGCCCGATTTCAACCTTTCCTTATGGCATATATCTATTATACTTGTGTATAGCCCTATACATAATACTTTGATGTCATTTGTTTCAAATATAGATTTTATTTGTCGCATATTCTAAAACCACAAAAAATATGTTTAAGCCCAACTTAGTATGTATTTAATGATACCATCATATAGGCATCTGTACACCCCCACAACACTATTATTAATGAATGTCCCCATTCCACAATTTCAAAAGTCACTCTTATTTGTCAGTACAGTCACCAAGTTAGCATAGAATGTTGTATAAATTTCCATAAATTGACTTCTTTTGCAGGTGAATGCCATGATAGAAGAAGTAGAGTCATTTGGTGGACTGGAACATTCAACCAACAAACATTTTAAATATTATGAAGATATCTAAATAATTCTGTTTAAAAGACATCTTGGTCTTGCTAAAAGAATCCATATCTGTCTAATCTTCGAAGCATAGATGTCTAGAACAGTATGTGTGTATAATTATTATGTGTATAAATCTTAGTTCCAATGGCATGTGTAAAACTATCTGGTCTGAGGGTATTTTTCGAGTCGTGTTGTACCATGTTTAGTGGTATACAATACTGATCATTTACAGACCAAGCAATAAACTTGAGATATCTATTATATGAGTAGATATAAATCATAGGTTACAACATACGTGAACAGACATGGCAGCTCAAGACTTGTTTTGTGTGTGATGGATTACAAATGACGCCCATTTCTCATGTATGTGTTCTTCAATTATGGTGATTTACCAAACTGGTTAAATTATTATGGAATGTGAAGTTAAGAACATGTGGTCTTTAAGCAAACATAGTGTAATAGATTTTTAATAAGATGGCATTTCCTGATGAGGATAACGATTGTATTGTCTCCTAATTTATTTTGTGAAGTTAAATGTGATCTGTAGATTAACAGCACATGTGCTAATTCTTTTAGAGTAAACAAATCAGTTATTGTACAGTTGTCATGACCTAACAATGTCTGGAACAAAGATTATAACAAGTGAATGTAATGTGACAAAATATAAAGTAAGAAATATTGATGTTTAATGTTATTATATATTCTCCTTCTGAATAAAATATTTAAATCAAATAACAACAAATGCATGTCATGCTAATTGTATTGTATTTCACAATAAATACTCTGGAAACCTAAAAGAATATCTTTTTTAAGTACTAACTATCATATTGCTGGGTTTCACGCTGAAAAAGATTTTCTTTAATCAATGTCTCAAATCAGTTAACAGATTTTTGTTTTATTACTGAAACAAATGTGGCCAGTTTAACAAAAGGATCAGAGAACATGTTAAACTTAAAGCAACAAATTTGTATCAATTATAAGACTAAATAAAATTCATTCAGCTGCAAGAATTTTTTAATTTTATTTCTTTAATAGGGGCAATTCACAATTCTTGGCATTTTTCTGTACAAAGCATACACATCTTCCGACAGTCACTTCTCCCCCTCCACACACATCCCAAAAGATTTTGTGCACTTAAAATGTCAATTTTGGAAAGGATCTAAATAAACATTTTAATGATTAATTTAAATTTGTATGTTGATAATGACCCCTCTAACTGCTAGCATAAGGTCTGTACAAATTGTGTAATGTTGTTAACTGTGAATAACTCCTGAAAGGTGGAATTTTCAAAGTTGTTTATGAAGCAAATTCATTCATTTAACTTTAGAGTTGTTTCACTAATTTTTCGACTTTGTCAACTGATGACTATCTTGCCTTTAGTGAACATACTATTACCACCAACTGAGAGCAAGTCTATGAATTGAGAACCTTAAATTATTGGTTGACAATCATGTCTGGACAGTTCTCACAAGATGAAGACACTAAACTGACTGTTGTGTCTGTTAGATTTATCACAGTTTCATTCTGTATATGCTTGCACTGATCCATCAAGAAAAGTGGATGCCTTCTTTGTTGAAACAGTTTAGAAGTCTGAAAAAAAACAAATTACAAGTTTATAATTTTATGCACTTTACAAGTGATACCATAGTTAAATATTAAAGATGGTCCAACTAATATTAAAAATTCCTGCCAACGTTCTGTAATTTGGCATGAAGTTACCTCTCCATGTATTACTTGTTCATAATTCAGACATATTTTAGCTACATAGCACCATCTGGTGTTCCTAATATGAATAAATATTAATAATCATCTTTTGTCATGTAATTAAAATAAATGTCAGAATTTTATACATGCTCTATCACTGAGATGGACACAAATTACTTTGAAAACAGATGTCACACCCTTGATTTCTGTTAGTGACTAACCTTGCTATTGGATTTATCTTAAGTTGAACCAATCAAATGTGAAAAGGACATTTCATATCCACAAACATAACATCACTTCTGCACGTAAAATGTGTATGTGAACTACTGGCAGGAACATGGTTAAGATTTGACAACAATAAATTTACAAGAATATGTTCTGCCTAATATCATATTCAATAAAATTATGCACAACAATCGTTTTGTTTCACCGGATTTAAATGTCGTAACTACACAGTTTGTAACAGATAATAAATTCTGGCGGACATTGTGCCTCCTAAAGTCTGGAAACAAAATAATGCATGCAGTACTCCTTAACCCTTTAAGACTTGACTTTCCACTGCCTTAAAGTGCCCCAGGAATTGATATATCTCAGCAGTTAAACAAAGG
>JAULBS010031311.1:0-10294 GCA_032355785.1 Symmetromphalus regularis
TACATACATACATACATACATACATACATACATACATACATACATATATACATACATACATACATACATACATACATTCATACATACATACATACATACATACATATCGTATTATAACCACAGATGGTTAGTCTTAGCTTGTGAAGGGAAGGGTTGATTATTTGTTTATTCAGCGGATGTTAAATGTCAAATATATGTGACGCATGGTCTTCAGAGGTAACCTGCTACCCTCACATAAGCTACTCTTTCCTATCAACGGCAAGATAGTTTTACATGCGCTTTCCGTTAAACACGACAACACATACCACGGTCCTTGTTAAACCGCTTTTGGACCACTGGTTAGAACGCGAAACAGCCCAAGTTGGTCGTTTGAAGGGGTTCGATTCCACAACCCATCCCTCCTCAGGTGAATGCTGTGTGTTGAGTTGTAGCTGTAGGTTACTTGTAATCAAAGGAGGAGCGGGATCTAGCTCAAACGGTAGCGTGTCTACTGTGAACCGGTCGATCGTCGGATCGATCCTTCTCAGTGGACCCATTTTCCGTTTCAGCCAGTGGTCCACAACTGGTTTATCAAAGGCCGTAGTATGTGCTGTTCTGTCTGTTGGACGGTGCATATAAAAAATCCCTTACAGCTTATTGGAAGGAGTAGTCTATGTGGCGGCAGCGGGTTTCCTCTAAAGACATGTGTCAGAATGACCATATGTTTGACGTACAATAGCCAATGATAAGATAAAAATCAATGTGCTCTAGAGGCGTCGTTAAATAAAACAAACTTTACTTCTTTTTTTGTAATCAAAGGAGTATTTAACAAAACACCGGAAGGTTTTCTATTCAGCAGTATGTTAAATGTATGGTAATTGTAGCACATGGTCTTCTAAAGAAACTAGATACTGGCACATAGGCAATTCTGATGAAAAATATTTAAAATGTTTGGATATATTCATATTTTAATATTTTGTGCTATTTTCTTTATTTTAATATTATTACTTTTATAAACGTTTAATATATTGGCATATTAAAAATTATTCAAAAACAAAAATAAAATACTGAAAAAAAGCAATATGTTAATATATTTGTTATTGACGTCGCATCTGGCAATGACTAAAATCAAAAGCAGCAGTTTATATTAGATAAATAATGCATTACTATATGCAATTATTATTATTATTATTATTATTACATGTATTATTATTATGCGTTTCATTTATTCATTCGGCTATTTCCTATTCCAGCCAGTAGTCTAAAATAGGTATTTCAAAAACTGTGGTATAATAATTATACGCTACACTTTGTGAAAAAGTGTTAATGATGACTTCCTTCTAATCGAAAGAGTTGCATTGGGTACTGATTCAGGTTTGTGTCGAGCTTCGGTGGTCCAGCGGTAGAACGCCAGACTCTCAAAGTGATGACTGTGGTTCAAAACCCGTTGGAGGCTGACTCACACTTGACTACGTGTCAAAATAACCAAATGTTTGACATCCAATAGGCGATGTTTAATAAATCAATGCACTCCAGTGGTGTCGTTAAAAAAAATTCAGGTTTCTTTTGTAGACCATTGTGTCACAAAATATCACATTTGCTATGAAACATCCGATATCCAGGTTTAAATATACTAAATATTTGTTAACGGATAAGTCTTTTTAATAAAATTCATCAATTGCGGTCATCACGGAGTAAACAGTGCTCTATGAATGGGATTAGTTCCGTTATACCATGTTACTGTAACCCTGGGTTTGCTGAAGCGAGCGCGCATTGTGTCGTGCATCTGTTGGCGCACGCTCAGACGAGCTGCAGCAATGGAAGCCTTCACGCCACGAACACTCGACCACTGATCCAATTATCTGCATAATTAAGCTCTTCCATAAATGATATTCTTAATTCATGCTGCTTTGCCTCTTTAGCCAAATTAAAGTGCCCAGCTGAAT
Organism: Symmetromphalus regularis; assembly: GCA_032355785.1. Classification (NCBI taxonomy): domain Eukaryota; kingdom Metazoa; phylum Mollusca; class Gastropoda; order Neomphalida; family Neomphalidae; genus Symmetromphalus; species Symmetromphalus regularis. Next base: position 1,926 of record JAULBS010031311.1, read on the forward strand.
TAACTCGTAAAGCAATACTCTTGTGAGGGGCTCCAGGGGATGAATTTGATGACGTTTTCATGAACAAATTATTCTAAATTCATCCCCAGTCGATGAACAAGACGTCGCACTATTTCCGTCTCCGAAGAAAGCTGCTTGAGATGGTGTTTGAAATGTTTTAATTATTGAAGAAGGTATTTGAAGTAGGAAGGAAAGGATATGATTGGTTGTTTAACAACACCCCCAGCATATTCTTTTATTCAGCGGCTATTGAGTGTTAGACATATGGTGTTTTTTTTATGCGACTGATGGTCGTAAGAGGAATCCGGTACCATCACATAGGCTACTCTTTCCGATTAGAAGCAAGGGATCTTTTATATGCGCTATCCCACAGACAGGATAGCACATACCACGGTGTCTAACGAACTAGTTGTGGATCACTGATCGAGCGTTGCGGAGCACTAATTCGGAATTGGAGCCAGTATCGTGATTAAATATGTCATACCTGACCTAAGATTTGATCCCAGTACCTACCAACCATGAGTCCGACAGCTTAGCCACTGCGCCAACAAGGTCGGTTTTTGAAGTAGGAAGATGCTGAAGCCAAATGTTATATTAGGACATGCAGACTAGAGTATGGCGGGGTTTATTTTTTTTAAGAAAAAGTAAATAAGAGAGAAAAGAAACAACAAATAAATAAATATAAAATACTGAATAGGTTCAATGTATCAATAATAATATGTATCTTGAGACAAATCATCAAACATAGCTACTAAGGTTAGCATTAAGGTTTTCACGCGAATATTACGGTTCATGTACGTTCTCCTGGATATTGATTGTTGTCTACAAAGAGCACAATCTCCTCTTGTGAATGTCTCAAATGGAAACTAATCCAAAAATGTTTTTAAAAGTGTTATAACAACTGAACTTACAAATAACATGAAAATCTTACAAAAACATAATTAAAAGCACTGAATACGTTAAGGATATCTATCCTTTATGGTGGATTTGAAATTACAAGTACAATTTTATAAATAATTTCAGTTAAGTTTATAGATGCGTTTAATTTGTATATGTATAAAGTCCACCTATTATAAATACTTTAAAGATTCATTGTATAGTCCTTATACAGATATTTAACTATATCTATTAATTTGTGTTACTAATTAAAAATTCATGGAACAGAGAATGTGTATAGTATTTCTAGATAAAGACGAACACTGGTCAAGAAACATGGTCTCATAAAAAAAGAGATGATTCTCCTTTCTAAAGGTAGTACAGGAAATTGGCGTCTGAAAATATATTCATCAAACCATCATGGGAGACACTGAAATAGTTTAGCGAAACATTAGTGTTTGAAACAACTTTGAAACCGGCATCTTTTGGAATCAATCTTCTTGTTATAGCTTATTGTTCCGCCATCAGAATTCGTCCATTCTCGGACAGATGCATCAAACAATGAACGTCTTAATCTGAGAAGGACAATAAAGTCGCACTTGAGGGTTCAGTGAAATGCTCATATTGGCAATATTTGGAAGCTGGCTGAAGAAACACCCCCACCGATGTCCATCTTACGTCTTTGTTTGCATTATGTAGCGAAGGACAAAGCAGCAGAAGTTTTCGCTTGCTCAAGTGCCAACCCTTTTTCCTACGACATCGCCCCTTTTGTCACACGACCTTTCGAACTCATTGACGTTTGCGGCTATGGACTTGGATCGGCTGTGAACAGCAAGCATTGGGCAGTTAAGACCATGGAATGAGACCTTTATAGCTGACAACGGACGTTTGACAAGATGTAGTCCATAATCCGCGTTACGATTTAGCGTGATAAAACGATGGTTAAAATATGCGGGGAGGGAGCGGCTTCTGAAGATATTCATTGATGGACCATTCATATCGAATAATAATAGTGTGGGCTGGCCGTAATTGATTAAAATATCAACCTGTACGGAAAAGATAAATGTACTGTCCAGATTTTCTGAAAATATATAATAACATATTTACATAGAAGATGATAAAATGCAAAATATGACGGTCTTTTTCATTTAATAATAATGGCCTCTTGAGAACTGTCTGATGAGCTCTAAAGCAAGGTGATGACGCTCTTCAAATATTATATATGTTTGCGTATACAAAGCATAACCGAAACGGGCGGCTGGCTTGCACAAATAAATAATCAAGTATTTAGCAGTTGGCCTCTTGAGGTTGTCAATAAATGCGGCCATACATTAAGGACACTGAAGGCACACGCCTAATAACCGTGCAATAGGTTTGACAAAGACAGCAGCACCATCCAAACATCTGCCTACAACTCAACACTAACTTTCTATATAAATATAATGTGAATATTTAAGCAAACATAAATATAAGGAGTTAAAAATGAAATATGATTACTGGGTTTTTTTTACGTTTAAAATTTGATTTAAATTTAGGTAAAAAAAATTTTTTTTAAATAACACTCAACACTAATATTTTCTATATAAATATAATTTGAATATTTAAACAAACATATAATATGAATATTTAAACAAACATATAATATGAATATTTAAACAAACATAAATACAGGGAGGTAAAAATGAAATTTAATTACTAAGGTTATTTTCGTTTAAAATTTGATTTATTATCAAAATGTATTAAATTTAGGTAAAAAAACAACCTAAAATAAACACTCAACACTAATTTTCTATATAAATATAATTTGAATATTTAAACAAAAAAATACAAGGAATTAAAACTGAAATATAATTAATGTATGTTTTTATTTAAAATTTGATTTATTATCAAAATATATTTACATAAAAAAGCAAAAGAAACTACTAGTATTTTAATCCAGCTTTTAACACATTGTGAGTTAAAATAAATACGACGTGTGTGCATAGTAATTACATGTATGGTTTGAGTATTTATGCTTTGAAACATTTTTACTTTCATCTAACTGATTATTTAAATATACATTTTGCGCAGATGTTCCGATTTAATTTGTATGTACCGAACAATATTCTTTCAGCATCTGTATAGCGTCTACATCTGGCTACTTATAAAAAAAATTTAAGGAATTTTAAGCCAAAATTGTTATCGTGCTCAAACCAATCTGTGAAAGATAGATAGCTGACTGAACTGCTATCAAGACAATGGTGACACAAAGTTTTCACGAAAGACTTCACATTTTATTTTTTAAATTTTGTATTTGTCCGTTTGTTTGTTTTATTTGCTTTTTTGTTTGTTTGTTTTTGGATTATGGATCAGCTTACGGGTATTCTGACAGAAATGGAATAAAAAATAAAATTTCAACTTGGTCCGTTATTATTTTACTGTGCGCTCAATATTAAACCGATTTACATAATAGTTACGGTAATCAAAATCGCATCTCTATGCAAGGTAGAGGCCAATAGAGGTATAGACAAAAGTGAGATTTGTACTCATTAATCTGAAACAGGGTCGTTTAAGACTTGGTCAAATCGCTTCGAAGCGCCCGTGAATTTCATCACCTTGTCTCCAAGAAAATTGTATTATAACTGTTTCCTTGAAAGGTTTGGGAAGGGAAGTAACTCCGATTACAATTATATATACAAATATATTTAATATTAATAACCACATTACACTATAAAGGTATAAAGATAGTGTTTCAATATCATCAACAATATTATAGCAGTGGTGTGGGATGGTGCCAAAAATGGGGGGGGGGGAGGGCACATTCAGACACATTGGAAAATGAATAAATATATATACGAAATATCTAAAAAGTGGGGGAAGTGCAGATGCCCCCTTGCCCCTGCCCCTCTCCATCGCTTCCTACACCAGTCATAAAGAAGAAACTTAGGCTTGCATATTAAACAATTTTTTTCGTAACATCTGATTGTGGTGATATAAAGGAAAGGATTAGTTGTTTAACGACACTCAAGTACATTGTTTATTCAGTGGCTATTAGGTGTCTGGCATATGGTATTGTGCAACTCATGGTCTTCAGATGAAACACGCTACCGCCACAAGCTAATCATTCCGATTAGCAGCAAAGGATCTTTTACTGACACTTTCCCACCGACACAACAGCATATTTCGCAATGTTTGATAAAACAGTTCTGAATCACTGGTCGGTTCAAGTGGCGTACACCTACTTATTGAGCCTCGCGGAGCTTTTATTCTAGGCTGAAGCCGATATAGAGATTAAAAATTCCATGCCTTGACTGAGGTTTGATCCCAGTACCTACAATTCGTGAGTCCGACAGCTTAACCACTATTCCACCAAAGTAAAGTTTGTTCTATTTAACGACGCCTCTAGAGCACATTGATTTTTACCTTATTATCGGCTATTGGACGTCAATCATATGGTCATTCTGATATATTTATTTAGAGGACACCCGCTGCCGCCACATAGGCTACTCTTTCTGATAAGCAGCAAGGAGTCTTTTATATGCGCTTTCCCATAGACAGGACAGCATATACCACGGCCTTTGGTGAAGCAGATGTGGACCACTGGTTGAAACGAAAAATAGCCCAAACTCCAAATGGGTCTACTGAGAAGGATCGATCAGATGACCGACCGCTTCCCAGTCGGAGACGCTACCGTTTGAGCTACACCCCGCTCCCCACTACACAACCAGGGCGGTTAATAGTGGTGATATTGTCATATATATAGGACTTTTATCATTTTGTTTTAATAGTCTGTGCAAACATATCACTTCATAAAGGTTATATACTGAGATACAATGTATCAATAAATTGTATACGTTTAGTTTAGTCAGTGCGTAATGGTTCAATGTGAATACTTCCGCCAACGAATGAATTATAGTCCGTGACATATACTTTCGTTGTTTGATTTAACATCTACTGTTTGATTCGCGAAATACAGTTTAAAATCTAACAATTTTTAAAATATTTATACTCGTATCCTAAAGCAAAAAAACAACTACAAAAAACAAAACAAACAGAAAAATTCTTGGCATCTGCACTTATTATTATTAATTATTATTATTATTATTTATTTTATTATTATTAAAATTATTATTTATTATTATTAATCATAGGCTATCGGATTTTAAACATTTGGTAATTTGGTCTATATGTGAAAGTGTGACCCAGCCTCCAACCGGTTTTACCTTACTGTTTTGTGTCTCTACTACTAACACTTTTCTCAGTACCGAAAGCTGAGTTGTATGTCCAGGAAAGCGTGCTTGAATCGTAATTACCAAATATTTGAAATCCAATAACCGATGATTACTAATAATTTTTTTTGAATATAATCACGAAAATATGAACAACCAATCAAAACCCACTTCCACTGCATGGTTTACATACGCGGATGCAGGATTTCTGAAAGGGGGGTCCAAATATGGATCTCTAAAAGGGGGTCCAAATGTGATGAGTGAATAGGGCGGGAGAAAAACGGTTAATTTTTACATTCTTCTACTCGGAAAACGGTAAAAAAAATAAAAAAATAAAAAACTGGAAAAGGGTGAGGGGTCCGGCCCGCTGGACCCCCTGTATCCGCTACTGGTTTATTGTTTTAGATAAACAACAAGAATCTGTTATACTCACTTCCTAACACTTTGCTAAACGGAAAATGGCCCAGAGGGTTCTATAATGTTAAACATTGAGAAAGGCGTTTTGCTTAAATATTTAAACATGTACAAATAATGCCTTCTCCTGCTTAATGGCATCTCCTGGCTATTATTCTATTCTGTTTGTTTCATTAGAAAGAAAACTAAATGAACAAATTGATAAAACGCTTATTGTGCTCAAAACCGTGTCACTGGACAATGCTGAGTCCAGTAGTTAAACATTAAATTTGGGTTATATTTAAATAACCGGCCTTGGTAGTGCAGTTTTAAGCTTTCGGTCTCGTGGCTGGTAGGTACTGGGGTCAAATCTCATTGAAGGCATTAGATTTTTATCTCAGTGAAGGCATTGGATTTTTATCTCAGTATCAGCTTCAACAAAGAGTGCGTACTCCGCACAGTGTATACCACTTTCACCGAACAGTGGTTTATAACTTGTTTATCAAAGGCCGAGGTGTGTTTTCTCCTGTCTTAGAGATAGTGCATATAAAAGATCCATTGCTGCTTATCGATAATAGTAGCCGCATTAGAGTGGTGGCAGCGGGTTTCGTCTCTCCTACTAACACTAATCTCTCTACTGGACAGAAAGCACGGGAAGCGGAATTGTGTGCCCATGACAGTCAGCTTGAACCCTAATTGGATATAAGCACGAAAATATCAATATTTAAATGCAGAATATCTATAACTTAGAACAAATTAAGCTGAAGCTGTCATTTACAGTTCTTTTTGTGATGATCAGCGGAATCGCATGATCCACCATATTCTATGTTTGTATTGCAAATGTATAATCGATGATGCATTTGAACAGGGACCTGATGGGACAGCATAGGCATTCCGGCACACGTCTATAACTTCCTTTAATTAATTATGTTAATGTTTATTGTGTGTAATAGATGACAAGGTAAATCGGCTTGAAATGCGGACATGGTTTTGTTTGTCAATAAGCTCTGCACGTTGACGCTAACTCTCGGCTGATATGAGTTCTCATGGATCTCACGGAGACCTGTCTCTACCACGCTAAGCATGTATATATGACACCGGTATTATTGCTATCATATTTCGTGTCATCTGCGCCTCCTGTCTTACACACATCAAATATAAGAACCGGTGTAGAGTTAAATACTTCCCGCTGCATAATTGTCCCTGCATGGTTGTAATATATGTTTAAAGGTACATACGCTAGTTTCGAAAAATGTGTCCTTTAAACTCTTGCACGTGCATGTTGATTGCGGTGTGTGTCAGTGGAGAATCTGTGCTGCATCTAATACATGTGAACGTCTCTACTAAATTTGATTAGCTATCTCTCGGAAGTACGTGTCCATTTGAAGTTAATTTCAGAAAACAAAATAATGTTTTAACTTTAGCACTGCATGCATATGACACAATCTATAACATGTTTTCTATAGCACTATTGTACAAATGCTATTAAAAGAGTATAAAAATGAGAAAATAGCATATAAAACGTAATTTATATGATAATATCCATTTATGTGGATTTAGCGAGTTTTGTTGAAACGCCAGTTGTTTTGATTTCCTTTAATATCTATCTAATACAGAGATACGTTTGAAAATGAAATTAGATTCTTGGATCTATCACTGCAGTGCCTTTATTGGCATTAAACAACACTATTAGCTTCCATCGCCTATTCAGTAAAAGTGTAATTTGATATTTGATTCCCTCATGTAATACGTTTCATTATAATTGCCACGTATTGAGTATGTGGGTGTAATGTATAGAATGGCGACAATTCAGATATCACATTGAAAACGAGTGTCATAATATTTGTAAGTTGGTTATAACTAATTATGATTGATTTGATTTTGTTGCTGCAATAATCGGGATGTTTGGCGCTCGGGTATCTAAACTGGGTGTACACCGCGCAAATCAATACGGACAATCTGTTGAGGTGTTTGACTCGACTGGTCACAGATGCTTGTGTTTACTCTGTCAGCAGATTACAGCGCACAGCCTGATAACGCACTGATATCCAAAATCTGTGTGCCGCTGCAACTTCCTGTCAAGATAGCCCACCTGTGTATTACACCCTCAGGGGTTCATTTATGTATGTTTGAATATTCAAGTATGATGCGTGATGCATTAGCTCATATGACAATGTTACTAATTTGTAACTGTTGTTTTAATAGTGTAATAATTCCAATTGATTGATTGATTGATTGGTTGATTGATTTAACTATCTCCTCCCCCCTCCCCAACCCCTCCCAGCACCAAAAATAAATATCGGCAATTGGAGATCATACTACGGTTAAGTTAAAAATATAAAATATATAAAGGGTGAAGTGCCTGCATTTTTATTAAAAATGGACAAGTGTAAGGGTGTTTTTCGTTATTATTTCTCTTTCTTTTTAATGATAGGTAGCTGTTAGCCCTTTTGAATTAAACTTGATTCCCTACCTAAAACAAATCTTCGATTCTTCTCTGTTAAACAGATGTCACAAAGTCTTTAATTATTATTATACAACCATTACCTTATGATTCTGGTCAATATTTGTTGCTAAAACATGCCATGTGCCATGTTGTGTTTATTTTAAAACGGTTTATGCTCTATAATAAATAAACCACACGTGTACGGATAGGCATGACAATCACTGTTCCTATATCAACATTGAAATCCACGTCAGCAGCATTGTCAAATAATTAGGCTAAGAAGGTGTGGTTATTATTATTTATTTGTTTCTGGTCCTGAGCCTGGAATATCAGATCATACAGTAAATCATATCTTCAAAACTACTACCAATACTACTACTACTACTACTACTACTACTACTACTACTACTACTACTACTACTACTATTACTACTACTACTACTACT
>JAULBS010031322.1:0-10294 GCA_032355785.1 Symmetromphalus regularis
CATCCATCCATCCATCCATCCATCCATCCATCCATCCATCCATCCATCCATCCATCCAACCATCCATCCATCCATCCGTGTGTATGTGTGTGTGAATGTGTTTGTGTGTGTGTGTGTGTGTATACGTTTGTATGCGAAAGTAAACCTCTGCTGCATAAAGTACTTATATTGTTTACGAGTACACTATTAGCACAAAGATTTCTTGTAAGCAACTGAGATCTTGACGCAGCTCTAAGGTAGAACTTTTGCATGAACATGTCTCGTTCCAGCCAACGATGCACAACTGTGGCCTGAGGAAGTGCGTATATATCACATTTAAATATGTTTAAGCTTGCTGCTATTACTAGTACTAGCTTCTACGCCGGTAGAGGGTTATACCTGAAGACCTTGTGTCTCAAACAACATATGCTTAACACTGACTTAATAGTCGCTGAATACTTAATGTGTTGGCAGACGTGTTGGAACCGGGAGGGGTGCTGACGCCTTCATCCTCCCTCAATCATTCCCATAAAATTTAATATGTTCCTAATTCACCGTTGAATTACTGAACGGCAAATTGTGATGTTCTGAAAAGGGAGCACCACCTCCACCCCTCCAATACGAATTTAGTTACAACCCCCCTGGTTGGGGTGTTGTTAACCAAAGATTGTTTTTATATGCAATGTTCCACACAAAAGACCGTATATAGTTATAGTTTTGAAATAGTGCAATGAGAAGAACCGATCCAATGGCAGATTACATCCCAAATGACAATTTAACACTGCGCTAAGCCACATGCGTTTTGTTAACACTAACTTCTGTTAAAAGTGTTAACACAGAAAAGTAAAAAAACTCTGTAATCGTGTATGTTCATGTTTCATTAACAAGATAGGACTTGATTTTTAAAATTCAAAGAAACTTACAATATTGAAACAAATGTTGTAACATATAAAGGTATAGTAAGTGCAGTGAAGTAGCATTGTGATGTATTTAGATTTTAAAAGTTCAAAGGTAAATTAGCAAATCCTATTCTTCCTTACAATTACTTTAATCATAAGGTAAACTTAAAATGTAGTAAACATGTTTATAATATTTTGTTACATTCAAAAGTTGTTAAATGTAAAAGTAATTTAAAACTGATAGTACAGAATTAAGGTGGTTTCAGTTGAAGATAATTCATAGAATATTGCCAACAAATAAGTTCTTGTAAAATATAGGATATATTGATTAACCTCTTTCTTCTATCTGTAAACAGGAAGTATCAACATTGATGCACTTATTTTGGGGATGTGGTCCAATTAACCCTATTTGGGAACAACTTAAACATTGGATCAACCATAGCAAAACTGGTCTAGTAGTAGAGTTTACAAAAGAAAATATAAATTTGGGTTTTATAAAAGTAATAATGATCCTATTAATGTAATCATCTTTATAGCCAAGCAGTTAATATTTACAAGTCATGTGAAATATTTTACTCCAAATGTTACATAGATCCAAAAAGAGTTAGCATTATACTATGATATTACAAAAGTTTTGGTCTGTGTGGCATAATTTATTTAAATAATAAACCCATGACATTTTTCATAACAAAAAATAACAAAAAATGGAAATAAACGCAGGAAATTACTATAACAAAGTAATCATATCATGTTTGTGTTTTTAAATGGTGCACCATTTGGAACATATCATGTTTGTGTTTTTAAATGGTGCACCATTTGGAACATATCATGATTGTGTTTTTAAATGGTGCACCATTTGGAACATATCATGATTATGTTTTTAAATGGTGCACCATTTGGAACATATCATGTTTGTGTTTTTAAATGGTGCACCATCTGGAACATATCATGTTTGTGTTTTTAAATGGTGCACCATTTGGAACATATCATGGAAACAGCCCTGAATAATTAGTTGCTTACTTACACACTAGAACTTTAGCGATAGGGTCAGACATTTTGTGAATTTATGTGCAAAATTCCATGCGTTTATCTCCATTTTTGTATGATTTATAAACACATATGTGGGTTGCATTTTTGGGGGGTCGCCCTGTATATCTATAAAGCTACCATAAAATCAAGATACATATCGCATCTTCTCTTTTTATGTGTGTTTTAATGCATATTTGTCACCCTGCCATGCACAGTGTTTTAACACTGTCATACTATTGCAACAGCGTGTTATTTAACGATAGCTATTAAAGATATGAAATCATCATATAATGAAATGAAACCCACCATGCCAGTCTATTACTTACCTCAAGTCAGTCTAATCACGTGTCAAGATTCGACGCTAATCTCAAGTTCAACAAACAAGCAATTAGAACCAATATTTCCCCGGGCTCTATCATTCTTAATGTCAGACAAGCTGACATTCGTGTCCGTCCGTCTGTCTGTCTGTTTGTCCGTCTGTCTGTTTCCTCTATCTATAACATTTAATTGAAATCTCGTTACATTGCATTGCTTCTGCTCTGCCACTTACAACTCTTACCCTAAATATTAAAACATTCCTATCATCTGCTATTATGTCGGAATAGCCACAACTTATTTTGAACAATATATTATATAAAGTTTGAAATATAATTTGACATACCTCGTTTTGATCTCTTCAAATCGACTTCCGGTATTAGAACCAACGTGAGGACAACCACAATCCACCACATCGTCATGACAACACCTTGACGTCAACGAATCTTTGCATATATGTGTCAGAACCAGAATACATAGGTTTAATGGTTAAAATCAAACTTGATGCAGGTACTGCGAATGTTAATAATTTTAACACCAGAAGATTATTCCAGCGCGATCTGCGTGAACACTAAATCATCCTGTGTATTAATATGGTGGGTTTGTTCACCAGTAACGTTCAAACATTATAGACCATCCTAGTAACATTTCAATATTTTATGTTGATTAATTTTCCAAAATTCTTACAAAAATATTAATTGTTGTGTCTTTTCGCTGAAAAGTAGTATCTGCATTATTTTTACCGATTGCTGTGTCACCACTGAGCTTGAAGGCTTGCTATTACTGAATGAGGTTCTAGATTTTATGCTGATCAATCTTCTTGTAAAAATCACAAATTCCTTTGCTTCTTTTCATTCATATCAAGGCATGGCATCCTCTGTAGGATGAAAGGAATATATTTACCAACTCTCATGTGTCACCAAAAAGCTTAAAGATTTTGCAATCGTTGTATGAGGTACTAGATTTTATGTTAATCCAACATTCTTATAAAGATCATCAATTCTTCTGCTTATTTTCATTCACATGCTACCCAAATAGTCATCTATAGTACTAAATGAATAGTTTTACCATCTGCCACATGCTACCCAAATAGTCATCTATAGTACTAAATGAATAGTTTTACTATCTGCCACATGCTACCCAAATAGTCATCTATAGTACTAAATGAATAGTTTTACCATCTGCCACATGTTACCAAACAGCATGAAAGATGACACTCACTATATGAAAACATACACTAATAAAAAAAAAGATACCAACGCTTGAAGCTAGAAAAGTGATGCAAACAGTATTTCTCAAAGTATGGGCATCACATCAGTACCAGACCTAGCTCAGCGGAAAACAGTTCACGTAAATCACAACTACTGTAAAGGTTTGCGTAATAAACGTGTTCATGTCTTTGATCCTGTTATTACTGAAGCCCACAGTGAAGAGTCAGCATGCTATTACTTGGACAATCACATTGATCCCACTGTAATGACTTTATTGACCATTATGCAAACATTTCAATTGTTATTATGGCATTTTAATGAGACAATCAGGTTATTCAACAGAAACGTTAGCCATCTTTAGTGAATTACATCATTTAATATTTCATTCAACCGTGGAATTAAGTCTACGTTCGGTAACAATACGCTTGAGGGTGCTAGAGTTCGTGTTTTATGCTAAATAATCATTAAAACTACTCCAGCACTCGTGTTAAAAATAACGAACAGAGCACTGCTTCATGTAACAACCCAATTAGCTGAAACATGTTATGTCCTAGAGGGTCATACATACTTGTAAATTGTCGACATTTGTTTACTACACTGGAAGAAGTAATCGGTCAATATGATAAAACACACATTTAAAACAATCGACATTTTATTCTTATTACCGAGTGGTCCGCAAGACTCAACGGGTACGTGTATACCACTTAAACTGATCAGTGGTCCACAACTAGTTTATCAAAGGCCGTGGTATGTGCTATCCTGTATGTGGGATAGTGCATATAAACAGGGTCGGATTTAGACCATGGGGGCCCGGGGCACTTCGAGTTCGGGGACCCTTGAACATAGAAATTAAATTACATGACAACTTAAAAAAAAGAACTAAAATGAGTGAATAGAACTAATTTTATAATTATTACGTTTTTTAAATAAAGGAAGTCCTTAGTTTGTGGGGCCCGGCTGGCAGGAGGGCCCGGGGCAATTGCCCCCTTTAAAACCCGGCCCTGTATATAAAAGACACCTTGCTGCTTATCTACTAAAACTAACCTCTGTCCTGGCCAGATAACACAGGAAACTGAGCTCTGTGCCCAGGAGAGCGTGCTTGAACTTTAATTGGATACAAGCACGAAAATAAGCACAACCAACCAACCTTCTTAGGTATATAAACGAACGGTGTCGGATTGAAGTAAAGATGCTCTAGGAATCACAAGTGCAGACAGTAGGAGATTTGTCTATAATCCCCGTGGATTAACGATTATCATGATTGTACTCCACATTCTCTCCTTTTTCATTTTATCGTTATTTATATTTTGAATTAAATATATAAAATTATTATGTTTTGTATGAGCATATGTTTTTGGTAATATTAAAACATGTTTAACAGTGCAAATGTTGCTTTGAGCTGGATGTCACAGATGCTACTAGGTTAAGCTAAGAGAACTTGCCCGATCATCGACAACATCGGATCACCACGTTATACAAGTAAAATTATTATTTCAAATTGAAAGATTACATTGTTGCACACATAAAAAGTATATTGATTAGCATATATACGATCTGTTATGCACATGGAGCCAGCAGAGCTTATCTAAATGAAAGAGAACGAAGCTGCTGTCTAAGTTAAATCCACGTGATGTAGAACTGCCTGCCAACGACCATCCAGATACCAGATACAGCCATTTCTCTTTACCACAACACAAAAGTGAACTGGCCATAAAAAGTACACTGACATTTGTTTTTCATGTAACAGCATCAACATAAAACATTTTGTTCTGTACTTATAAGAATGAACTTTAATGGGAATCGAGCATAGTGCAAATGCACTTTACGTTTTAGATTAAACAAATTAAAGTAGTAATTCGATGTACAGGTACAAATTAAACAAGTAATTCGACTTCCATTACAAATTAAACTCGTAATTCGATGTATAGATACAAATTAAACTCGTAATTCGATGTATAGATACAAATCAAACTAGTAATTGGATGTACAGGTACAAATTAAACTAGTAATTCTGTCAGCCAGAAAGTTCTGTACATTCTTCCAGCCAGAATATTCTCTTCATTTTCATAACCATAATGTTCTCAACATTATACCAACCAGAAGATTCTCTACATTATACCAGCCAGAAGGTGCTCTACATTCTACCAGCCAGAACGTTCTCTACATTCTACCAACCAGAAGGTTCTCTACATTCTGTCAGCCAGACGGTTTTCCACATTCTACATTCTGCCTGCCAGAAGGTTTTCTACATTCTGTCAGCCAGAAGGTTCTCTACATTCTGTCAGCCAGGTTATCTATATTCTGCCTGCCAGAAGGTGTTCTACATTTTGCCAGCCAGAAGGTTCTCTACATTCTGTCACCCAGAAGGTTCTCTACATTCTGTCAGCCAGAGGGTTCTTTACATTCTGTCAGCCAGAAGGTTCTCTATATTCTGTCAGCCAGAAGGTTCTCTACATTCTGCCAGTCGGAAGGTTCTCTACATTTTGTCAGCCAGAAGGTTCTCTATATTCTGTCAGCCAGAAGGTTCTCTACATTCTGCCAGTCGGAAGGTTCTCTATAATATGTAAGCTAGAAGGTGCAGCATGTGCTATAACACAAAACACCCAAACTAAATGTTACCAGCATATAGTTAATTGAATATTTGCATGATTATAAAATTATGCTACGGTAACACCATCCTGTAAATATTAAACAATAAACAATGTTTGATATAAGGAAAGGATACATAATATGTTTTTCTCTTATTGATGCTTTCTGTATAGAAGGTCATGGGAGGTATTCTCCTGTCTTTTTGAAAGCGATAATATTGACAATACGCGCACGCTACAGCGTAGATCACCTACATTGAAGATATATATATATTTTTTAAGTACTTGACCAGCCCTGGCTATGTATTTGTTATGCTATGGGAGTCGCGACTGGTAGGTACCCAGATCAAATCTCAGTTAAGGCAGGTTGTTTTTAAAATGTGGTACCGGCTCCAACCCGGAACGAGTGCTGTACAAAGGTCAGTGGTTAGGTTTATACTACTTACACATGCCATTGGTCCACAACTGGTTTATCATCGTGATCTGTGGGATAGTGGATCTGTACAATCTCCCTGGCTGCTTATCGGTAAAAGTAGCTACATTAGTGTGTCGGCAGCGGGTTTCGTCTTCTAGTAACACAAACCTCTGTCTTGGCCAGACAGCACAGGAAGCTTAAGTGTGTGGAAATGACAGTATGTTTGAACCTTAAATTGGCTTGATTGGTTAAAAACACGAAAATAAGTATAACCAACTTTTCGGTGCGTATAACCACATGGATTTTATTTATCAATATTTTGCTGGAATAATTATTATTCTGTACATTGATGTAACTCGTGGGTATCCCATTAAGCAATTATATTATTTATCTTGTCTGCCGTTACACATTTTGTATAGAATGAAAGAAACCGATATCGCATGTATCACGGCATTCATGCCAAACGCGTACCTGCCCTATCTCCCGGATATTAAGTCAATGTTTAAATCTTGACTGCGTTGGCAAAACGTAAGTAGTTTGGTGATACAATCTTTGAAAAAAAGACGTGTAAACTTCATTCTCTTGGAAAACTGTTTATATTTAAACAATTTGATGTTTATTAAAACGCCTCTTTTTGATTGCGTATTCGCCTGCGTGCATTTTGACAGAAAAGGAATAAAATTCAGATTCCAATTTGATCTTTTTTTTTTTTAATTTAAATATTATCATCGACCACGTTAGAACCAATAATATTTGAGAAATAGTTTCGGGGAATTTGCATATTTTGTTAAATAATATACCTTGGCCTAAACTATGACGTTGTAGTCTGCTAATGACCACACAGGTACCTTACTTGCATACACTGTAACTACCCGTAACTACCAATACGACCGATATGTGCAGACCAAAATCCCTAACACATTTCATAAATAGCATATTGCAGATTCGCTCGTGTAATCTCTATAAAATGTATGTTTTATTACATAAACCTTCTATAATCATAAATATCATATTGCAGATTCGCTCGTGTAATCTCTATAAAATGTCTGTTTTATTACATAAGTTAAACCTTCTATAATCATAAATATCATATTGCAGATTCGCTCGTGTAATCTCTATAAAATGTATGTTTTATTACATAAGTTAAACCTTCTATAATCATAAATATCATATTGCAGATTCGCTCGTGTAACCTCTATAAAATGTATGTTTTATTACATAAGTTAAACCTTCTATAATCATAAATAGCATATTGCAGATTCACTCGTGTGATCTCTATAAAATGTCTGTTTTATGACATAAGTTAAACCTTCTATAATCATAGACTACTCTTTTCATAAGTACAATTTACAACATATAGGACCACAGCACCATCCTATTTCTTAGAAAACCTTCAAAGTCTGGACATAGGATTTCACAAAGTGTGATGAGGTTAAGCATCATGACTTTTAATCTTTATTAACGTCTGAAATAAAAAGTTGTATAAGCACAGACCAGGGGCGGTTCCAGCAATTGTCAATAAGGGGGGCGTAACTTTGGAGGAGTACTTATGGAACTTGTAATTGGTGCGTTGGCCTATACTTGCGCTTAGGGTTTTGCAAGAAAAAATTTCATTGCCTGAAAATTTGGGAGGGTGGGGCGTGCGCCGGATGCGCCTGGTGCGGCCCCCGTGGAACCGCGCCTGCGACCGTAAGTTTTTCTCCGAATCTTTTGATGCGCATTTGTGGGGCATTGTATGGAACAGGAAATAACAGTGGGCCGACTGAACAGGGTCGATGTTACGATACATCACATCTGAGCCACTGATCTTTACCGATGCTACTAAATTCTAAAGAAATGATTCTACATGTGTTTAACTCAACCGTGGTCTACCGTTATGCCCGGTCACACTGAGCCAGTGATCTTTACCGATGCTACTAAATCCTAAAGAAATGATTTTACATGTGTTTAACTCAACCGTGGTCTACCGTTATGCCCCGGGCACACTGTCAACGATTGTCTTGACGAATCCACGACGGATGAAGCACGGATTACCACGGATAGCGTCCGAGGTCCCCTACGGATGCTCCATGATTTAATTACTGTTTTTAACGGTTACGCCGCGGACCAGCCACAGATACATCACGATTTAACTACGGTTTTTGACGGTTACGCCACGGACCAGCCAGAGATACATCACAGTTTAACTACAGTTTTTGACGGTTACGCCACGGACCAGCCACTGATACATCACGGTTTGTAGTGGATGTGTCACGGTTCAGTACGGTCGCTCTAAGTTCTATTACGGATAGGTAGGTATTGGTAAGGATAAGCAAGATTTTTCAAGGATTACTACGATTTACTACATTCCACTACGTCATACTACGGCTTATTACGGTTGACTACAGTTTATTATGGATTAGAACGGATTAGTACGTTCTATTACGGATAGGTAGGGGTGTATTGTGGTTGTCCGATCCGTGATACATTTTTGAACAGGGATGTAATACGGACAGCTAAGGAACACTACGGATTACTACAAATGATACTGGATCGTATCCGTGGATAATCCGGTGTCACGATGTTTGACAGTGAAACAAAAGTAAAGTTTGTTATAAGCTCTAAGTCTGTACATAACGCTAGTATATACGTCATACAGAACGTGTAATGAATAACATACCCGCTGTACATGTGCTACAAGCTCTAAGTCTGTACATAACGCTAGTATATACGTCATACAGAACGCGCGATGAATAACATGCCCGCTGTACTGGTGCTACAAGCTCTAAGTCTGTACATAACGCTAGTATATACGTCATACAGAACGCGTAATGAATAACATACCCGTTGTACATGTGCTACAAGCTCTAAGTCTGTACATAACGCTAGTATATACGTCATACAGAACGCGTAATGAATAACATACCCGCTGTACTGGTGCTACAAGCTCTAAGTATGTACATAACGCTAGTATATACGTCATGCAGAAAGCGTAATGAGTAACATGCCCGCTGTACTGGTGCTACAAGCTCTAAGTCTGTACATAACGCAAGTTATACGTCAGGCGTCGTTAACTTACAACAAATCTGATTGTGAAAAAAACCACGTTAATAACATGAACGCGGATTATAACGGGATATCGCATTCAGGTACAACAAGCGGAACAACTGTTAACTCTGTTAATCATGGAGTTGGCGGGTGTAATCTTGTGTGCGTGTCTGTGTGCGTTGTTGACGCCGGTGACGACACGGCGGCGGAAGCTGCCCGATGAACAGAGGCTGTTACGCAAGTTGTTCTCCACGTACAGCACCGATGTCCGCCCAGTGTTTAACTCGTCAACGAATGTGCAAGTTACGTTCAACTTTAATCTCATCCAGGTTATGGATATGGTGAGTGGATTTTATTCGTGTGGTATTATTGTTGTTGTTAACGTTGCTGTATTATTGTGTTAGTGTTGTTGTAATAATGGATGTAGTTAGTGTACATATTATTTTGTCGTGGTTATTGTTATTGTTAAATTTTAAATTGAAAGTTACATACCTTTATTGTATAATGATACTAAACACGTGCAAAGTATGAACAATCATAACTATAAGTGTTATATACTTGTTACACCTGTATTGTATAATGATACTAAACACGTCCAAAGTATGAACAATCATAACTATAAGTGTTATATATTTGTTACACCTGTATTGTATAATGATACTAAACACGTGCAAAGTATAAACAATCATAACTATAGGTGTTATATACTTGTTACACCTGTATTGTATAATGATACTAAACACGTGAAAAGTATGAACAATCATAACTATAAGTGTTATATACTTGTTACACCTGTATTGTATAATGATACTAAACACGTGAAAAGTATGA
>JAULBS010031332.1:0-10293 GCA_032355785.1 Symmetromphalus regularis
TACTACTACTACTACTACTGCTGCTACTGCTGCTACTGCTGCTGCTGCTGCTGCTGCTACTACTACTACTACTATTACTACTACTGCTACTGCTGCTACTACTATTACTACTATTACTACTACTGCTACTGCTGCTACTACTATTACTACTATTACTACTGCTGCTGCTGCTGCTACTACTACTGCTACTACTACTACTACTGCTACTGCTGCTACTACTATTACTACTATTACTACTACTACTACTATTACTACTACTATTACTACTACTGCTACTGCTGCTACTACTACTACTACTACTACTACTATTACTGCTACTGCTACTGCTGCTACTACTATTACTACTACTACTACTACTACTACTAACCCTACTACTACTACTACTACTACTACTACTACTACTACTACTGCTACTACTAATAATAATATTTTAACATATTGATCTATTAATCATCGGCTATTGGATGTCAAACAGTTCACAATTTTGACTCTTAGTCAAGTGTCAACCATCCTGCCACATCTTTTGAACAACGGTCTTCAGCTTGAGGGTAACAATAATGAATAACAAATTATTTTGTACACATTTCGATGTATTTTCTTTGACAGTAAGGCTAGAATCATAACATATCCGTTTAACTTATGCAATAACCTTGAACGTACTTTTGGAAATGAATGTTTGTTATTCGAGATTTGTTCAAAGATTATACTAAAAGCATTACCCACATCTGTTACATGTCATCCATCTAGTGTTGTAATTCCAGACAGCAAGCTGTCATCAAAGCGTGAGGACAGAGGCCATACATTTCAGATCTGATCATTTAAATTACCCGTATAGACTGCATTCGAACAATACCGCCACCGGTGGCGCAGTGCTAACGTTATCAAACTCATGGCTGGTAGGTACTGAGATCGAATCTCAGTAAAGTCACGGGATTTTAAATCTCATTAATGAATCCAACCCAGAGTGAGTTCTCCACAAGATTCAGTGAATAGATGTATACCACTTATACCGACCAATCCACAACTGGTTTATCTAAGGCCGTGGTATGTGGTGTTATATCTTCTTTTTTTTAAATTATTATTATTTTTGTTGTTGTTGTGCATAACCAATTATTAAACCATACCCACCATTTTTGTGCATGTACATATTGTATATATTTATGTTTTGTATTTATGTTTGTGCAGCTTATGAGTTGTAAAATTTAAAGCAATAAAGAACTTAAAGAACTTGAACGATGTGGGGAAATATATGTTTTCTGTGAGATAGTACATATAAAAGATCCCTTGCTACTAACTCTAACTCTAAGCTGTTTAGCAGTAGCAGCAAGTTTCGTCTTTCCTACTAACACTAACATCTGTCCTGGACAGACAACCCAGGAAGCTGAGCTGTTTAGCAGTAGTAGCGGGTAACATCTCTCCTACTAACACTAACCTCTATCCTGGACAGACAACCCAGGAAGCTAAGCTGTTTAGCAGTAGCAGCGTGTTTTGTCTCTCCTACTAACACTAACCTCTATCCTGGACAGACAACCCAGGAAGCTGAGCTGTTTAGCAGTAGCAGCAAGTTTCGTCTTTCCTACTAACTCTAACCTCTGTCCTGGACAGACAACCCAGGAAGCTGAGCTGTTTAGCAGTAGTAGCGGGTTTCATCTCTCCTACTAACACTAACCTCTATCCTGGACAGACAACCCAGGAAGCTGAGCTGTTTAGCAGTAGTAGCGTGTTTTGTCTCTCCTACTAACACTAACTCTATCCTGGACAGACAACCCAGGAAGCTGAGCTATGTCTCCACGATTGTGAGCCTTGGTGGTTCAGTGGCAGAACGTCGGACTCTCAAACTGATGACAGTGGTTCAAAACCCATTGGAGGCTGGCTCACACTTGACTATGTGTCAAAATAACCAAATATTTGACATCCAATAGCCGATGATTAATAAATCAATATGCTTTAGCTTCGTTGTAAATAAAACAAACAAAAACAAATCAATGTGCTCTAGCAGTGTCATAAACCTCCCCTCCCCCCAACCCCCCCACCAAAAACATCAAAACAAACACAACTTTATGTCGAGTAGTATACAAAGTGTATGAATAAGAATATTCTTGGCCTTGGATCATCAAAACACACACACAATAAAAAGAAAGAAAAAAAGAAAGAAATGAAAATAAAAACCCACCCACAAGATCTCTGTTAAATCTTACTTCTTCATTGATGTGTAAAAATAGTTAAGTGATCACTGCCTAAGAACTACGTCAGCTGAAAGAAATAATTAAATAAAAGGTCACATTCATAAAGCTGTGTCCGGGGGTCTAATACTTATCCAATGTCTTCTGACTGAGACACAGACAACAAGGCGTTTCGAGCTATTTCCTGCTAATTCCACAAATCCATGTAAACTAAAGGGAAACTGAACTGTACAGTTTTCCATTTAAAATGGATTAATGCATTTACAAGGTTTTAGTTAAAATATATATAAAAATTTAAACAAAAATGTCTTTGTACTTATAAACACGTTTTCCATGTACAAAAATAAGAAACGGAACTTCTTTTTGTAAGAATATAGTCATACTGCATGATGTCATGTCAGAACAAGCATTGTGCAAAACTCATATAATAGCAGCACTTTCCACGGAATAAGTTAATTGTTATTACGTCTTTGTTCACTAAAAATTGCATTTCTATGAATGGAAACGTCATTATATTTGTATTACAGTTCGTGTTGTAATCGCTGACTTTAAAAACTGTCATCTCATTGAAGTTACGCAACCGTGTCCATTGGCCTATAGCTGCCGCACAAACACCAGTTATATAACTTTGTTATTGTTGGAGTAATACGACACAACCCGCAGCTTTCTCCCGCATCATTCTTATTCATGCATGTGATAAAGAATCCGTGTTTGTAATGTTCATTAATCCTAAATCCATGTACGTATTAAACATTTTATTGCACCATTCTTATTCCTGAAAAACATTAAACCACTTTATATTCTGGTCTGTACACTTCAGCATTCCGTTAACAGATTTCATTGGATCGTTCTAGCCATTATATAACCATTAAGCTAGCTTGAATTAAATTTGACATCATTATAAATTTGAAAAAATATAAATGACGTCATTAAAACTTGAAAAAGTACAACGTAACGTCATTGTTTGTATGCATTTGATTGTTATATCTATGTCTTAACACATCTATGTAAAAAAAATTCACAATATCAGAAGAGGTATAGGAATATCAGGACTTGTGTTTTGGAAATAGCAAAAAAGTCATTACTTTGTTGAATAATAATTTAAAATATTACTCATTCGCTCGTATAGAAAAATCGAAAATAATTTATAATTGTAACAACATGGCAGACGAGATCAATAGTAAGTGGGTTAACTCTATCCATTTTAACAATCGGAATATCTCTGTCATTTCCGGTAATATTCGTATCCTGTTCATCATTTTTGCTTTAATAAATAAATCTTCGCAAATATGGCACTGATATTAAATTATGATAAATATATTTATTTAAGAATTGAACTTGATAATTGGACACACTGTATGAACGGCAAATGTATAACTGTCATTAATATAAAGTTTTGTCCACCTATTTACTATTTCACTAACGCGAAATTCATACACAACTTTAAGAAAGCCCATCCCTGATGTTCGGCTTTTTCCGTCAAAAGCCGAATGAGAATATCGGTTCCTTACATACAAAAATACCGATTCTTCACAATTATTGCAATAAATGTCATTATCAGCCAGGCACATTCATAATTTAACATAAACAAATGACGTTAATAGTTATTTAAATGAATGTAAACGATAATTATAAACATATAAAATGATCTCTTTTGAATAGTAAAATGTGCTTATGGTGAAGCGGTTGGTGTATGAATATTTAACTATGCATTTGTGAACGGGCGCCATTTTATGAAGGTGGATTTCTGATTACGGTGTGGAAATTACAGTTACCAAATTTTAAGTGTGAAAATTCCATGTGATGACAGATTTTAAGTCGACAAAGTGTGTTCAGTGTTACCAGGCATAGATGAAACCGGTATGTCGCATTTTTCTGTTGTATTCACTGGCTTTGTAATTGTGAAAGTAGGCAAATGTGTCGGCAGTTATGATATGTGCGAGAGTAAACGGGACCAAGCTCATATTTCGTTACATGTGGGGAAAAAAAGAGTTTCTAAATTAAAATCTCCAAACATATTGGTAGGCACTTCTACCATTTTGACGTCATCGTTTGATGTTTAAAAATAGAAACTTCCGTGAATTCCTTACAACTTGTTGACATAATTCATAAAGTGTTTCGGTTATAGTCCGAAATAGTGCAAAACTGTTTTTAAGTCACATGATGTCATTTGGACCAATCCAAGTATTTATAACAAATGTGTATTTACAAAATGGAATTATATGTGCATGTATTTCTATGTATTGTCACATTGATGTTATAGTAATATGATGTTAAGTATGCTAATTTAATATCTGTATATAATAAGTAGAGTAAGATATTCCTACACTTGTAACTGAAAAATGTAGGTGTATCGATGAATACACTTTAAACAAAAGAAACCATGGCAACGAGCCCGGAAGTGGGGTATAATTAATTTCATGCTTCAAAGTAAATGAAAAGTATAGTGCTGTGTTTCTTTCATCAACCAACTGCCGAGACATAACAATTCTGTATGAGTGATTCTCTTCAAACTGCCCAGTGGTCTACAAAGGGTTTATTAAAGGTCGTGGTATGTGCAACCATGTCTGACAGAGAGCTTTTATAAAAATCCCTTGCTGCTAATCGAGAAGAGTAGCCAATATGTGGCGGTAGTGGGTTTCCTCTGAAGACCATGAGTTGCGAAACACCATATGCATGACACCTAACAGCGGTGGAATAAGCAATGAACTGGGATGTCGTTAAACAAACAATCCTTTCATTTTCATTGGCGATAACGAATTCTATTATTTTAGTCGAAGCGGACCCTACGGAGGTCTGGGGTTTTCACCCTCTCCTTATCTGCCACCATGTTTTCCCCTTTATAATTTTATTATACTTCTCCGCCCCCCACCCTTATAATTATGTAACTGAACCTCTATATGATAAAAAATGTTGGAAATAATTTTGAAAAGCATCCCAAAATTTCTGTATTCACCTTTATAAAACACACACACACACACACACACACACACACACACACACACACACACACACACACACACACACACACACACACACACATACACACCAAACCACACCACACCACATCCAGTCTGGATGAGTTTTGAAGTCTAGAAGTGCGGTTGTAAAGAGTTTACTGATATTCAACATATTAAATTTTCTAGTAATGTCTTTATCTAAAATGCATTTATTATTATTATTGTAATTTTTGTATGATATGCTTTTTCTTATCAAATTATTTACACATTTACAATATAAATACTTTTGCAAAAACAATGGTGACGTGTAACCGTAAACATTGATTTCGATACACGCTTTCCACGTGAGTTGTATCCCTTGAAACATTCGTAATGAAAAACGAGTAACTTGGTCTGATTTGACTTTTTGCTGTTATGGCCTCGGTAGCGTAATGCACTTTCCACTTTTGTGGAACTTGTTGATGATGATTATGACTTTCGATTACAACAAGGAAAGTTTTAAATTTCGTTTTCAATAGAAGATAGCACCGAGGCGCGCTCGAACACACGCAGATATACACAAATTATAATATAATAAAATAACATAAATATAAAAATAAATAAAAGAAGGAAAAAGAAAGAAAAAAAGAGAGTAAAATCCCAACTTAATAAAAAGAATTGATCCTGTGACACATAATACCTCATTTGATCCAAATGACCACGAGTGACCACCCTCTCAAGATCTCTATATTTTGATATCAGTACACCAGTGCCGCACACAACACCAGCAAGGCAAAGGTCATTTCGATCAATGTTTAAAATGTTCCGGTGTTGATGTCTCCAGACGTTTAAGTCCTCGACCAAAAATATTACTTGGTCCTCTTTAAAATCAGTTTTTCAGCACCTGGTTAATAACACCGGGCTATGAAACACGAAATCATGAAATTCTTAACCTACGCTCGCAATTTTGATGCTCTAAACGTGCTTGACATTATATATTAAACAGTGCAGCCGTTAGGCCTACGAACCTTGCGTTCAGGACGGCCCAGCCTTTCCAGTTGCTACGTAGCAGTTTCACTGGTTCTAAACATTCTCATTAGCTTTAACATAAAGCAAAAACTAGTCTAGCTAGCAAATCGTCTTAAACACAGCCATAGTGTTAGCCGCAGGTTACTGAAATCCATGCGCATAAAATAAGCAAGGCAAATAACCTATGGTTTAACTCTGGGTTGATCTACAGGTTCCAATAACCAGCAGATAATCCAGGAAGGAGAAATTGGCCCCATATGTTCTACGTGCGACAGATGGTTCCCTCAATCAAACGAACACCTCAACATTTGTCAAGTACAGCGTGCTTGAAGAGTAATTAGGTATAAGCACGAAGATAAATTGCAACAATTGCAGCAGCTGTAGAAGCACCTGATTTACGTTAAGGACCAAATAGCTAGCGGTCGCTAGCTAGACTAGATTTTACGCTTCATGTTAAACCCAATGGAAACGTTTGGAACCAGTGAAATTAATAAGTAGCGCTAGCGAAGGCTAGCTTGCCCTGAACGGAAACATGGAATTAAATGTCACCAGGGAACTGTACAACGATAGCTTTTCCATGGAAACGAGCAGATAATTACAATGATAGAATTTTTTTTTAGAATAACTTTGTATAATTATTGTATAAATGTAACATAATGATTGAATGAAATAAAATATCAGATGGTAATGTAAAAAGGTACAATTCATTACTAATAGTAATTATCTGTGTAACATAAAAATACAGGTAAATTTAATATCAATGTCAAATGTGTCACTCATTAGTACGTTCAATGTCCTAATTTTATATAGGAACACTCTGGATGGGTGTTTTAATAATAGCCATGTAATTAGTCTGCTACGCATCTTGCAGAACAATAACTAATAAATAATAATTATATATATGGGCAAGTAGGCGCATAATTGGCGCTTGCAATTGCTCTTCTGGCAAGTAAACTATTTCAAATATTTTGGAACCCTAAACTGTATATAATGAACTGTCAATAGCAAATAAAGTATTATATTATAACATTAAGCCGAGCAAAGATAAAACTGGCATGGTTTTCAGATGAAGCCAAATTCTACCTATAGCAAGCTGATAGTGAAATTCAGATCTGTCGTCAATGGAAACGCCATGTTGCTGGTGGTTGGGAATTGGAGCGAAACAGATGAAGTGTAGGAAGCACCAATGTTTTGTGTGTGCTGTTCCAGTCATCCATACAGAAGTCAACTGGACGTGTTCACGGTCAATGTGACCGGCCGAGTGTGTCTGGATAATGTCCTGCAAGGTCATGCTATCCCATTGTCCTTGTAACACACAGAGCTGCAGGTCCTGCTATCCCATTGTCCTTCCAACACACAGAGCTGCAGGTCCTTCAACATAACAATGCTCCTACTACAATGCGTTTTTCCTAAGTCTTCTAATACAACAATGTCGTACAACAATGTGTTTCTCTTACCCACACAACCGCGACCAGCGATTCAAAGTCACACCAATACAAATAAAATGTTCTCACCTTTAAAGTCTTTACGCCATTTTTATTTGAATCGTCTGCAGAGTTTCTGTTCCCTTTCAGTTTAAAATAATCCATCAAGCAAAGCATGTTCTTCATATTGTGTTTGATTTAAATTTGTTTTATCAACCTTATATTACAGATTACAGTCCTGGTGTATTTCCTTGGTTTATTTGTGTGTTTAAATATATACTTCTAAATAAATTAATAGCCACTTCTTAAAACGAGTATAATTTTTTTACTGGCAAAAATGGGGAAATGGTTTTGGCATATTTTATAAAACAAAACTGAATCCGTTTTAGACATAGTCCTTAAATTATTTTGAACAATATATTTTATAAACACATTATATAATGCAGGGGCATTGAAACCGGGAGGGGGAGTGCTCGAGGGTGGGGGCTGTAGCCCCCAATAATTCCCATAAATATGTTCTTTGTTCATAGTTGAATTATTCACCGGCGAATTATGATGTTCAGAAACATGAATTTCGTTCCGGCGCCCCTGTTATGTACTGTATTTTAAACACACTGATTCCAGTTGTACTGGTATAAAAAGACTGGTTTGTGCTATGGACGAATTGCCCAGGATCCGGATTCAAACACAACGCAGTCATCCTGGCTCAGAAGATGTTTTATTAACATTATAATAGTCAAAGAACCCGTGAGTTTTGATAAAAATGTTTTATGGTTGTCACAGATGCCATTCAGTATTTAACTACTCACTGACTACAACTATTTAGGGCCCGTGGAGTGCATTTGAAAGTGTGTGTGGGGCTGGGGGGGGGTGGGGGCACTGAAAAGTAGGTGACTCAAGGGCAGCAACGTTCCTGCAGGAACATCATCATACTTCGAAAACTCCAGATTTCGATCACTTTATTTTATCACCGAACCTTAATTTTTTTTTATTCAGCACTAAAAATAGGGGAGGGTGCTCTGCCTCCCTCCCCGCCCAACTCCGCGGTGCCTGCTATTTGATGCAATACATTTTGATACTGATAATAATGGTTAAAAAAAGACTTAACAACTAAATGTTAAACTTACGACTTACCAACTTGTTATATCTTTGTTACTTGGTATCATCATTATTCTTTTACATTTAATGACGATATTTATATATAGTGCTGGGGTGGTGGCATTGTCGCAGCCAGGATTTTATATTAGAGTGGCAAGTTCAAATGTACCGACCGAAATCACTGATAGGATTGTAAGACAGGAAAATATAAACGGTCTTATTGTGGGGAGGGAGGTAACTCCCCTGGGTCAGAAGCCCTTATCTTAGGATCCTGAGTCCAGAGGGAAGGGACGGGTCGTGCCCAAACCAGTATGAATGTGGGCACGTAAATAACCTAGTGGCGGTGGTGGAGGGGGGTATGGCATCCTAGGCTATGTTAGTGTGTCGGGGTTAATAAAGAAATAACCCATCTATTTATGGTCATTATTTTGGCAGCGATTCGTGAGTTTTAGTCTACCTCGTGCAGAGTACAAAATTAAGTTTAAATCAGTAGCTAATGGTGTCTAGTAACATTGTATGGCATTAAAAATAATAAACTGAAAATTACTCCTCCAGATCCACCATTGGTTGTTAAATAAGCGTTCCTTTCCTTTCCTAATTTTGCCGTTCATTTCAGGATGGTCATCTTATAATACTAATCAAGTGCTTGACGTCATTTGTTACGTGTACAGAGATAAATATACATTTGTGTAGCTGCGTTAATTCTGTGTTACGGAATGTCGCATCAATTATTCATAACATGTTATATGAACATATCTGAACATATCTGACTTGCGAGATGTCACGACAGCTTAAAGAAACATATTTGACTTGTGAGATGTTGCGACAGCTTAAAGGAACATATTTGACTTGTGAGATGTTGCGACAGCTTAAAGGAACATATCTGACTTGCGAGATGTTGTGACAGCTTAAAGGAACATATCTGACTTGTGAGATGTCACGACAGCTTAAAGGAACATATTTGACTTGTGAGATGTTGTGACAGCTTAAAGGAACTTATCTGACTTGTAAGATTTCGCAACAGCTTAAAGGAACATGTCTGACTTGTGAGATGTCGCGACATCTTAAAGGAACATATCTGACTTGTGAGATGTCATGACAGCTTAAAGGAACATATCTGACTTGTGAGATGTCGCGACATCTTAAAGGAACATATCTGACTTGTGAGATGTCGCGACAGCTTAAAGGAACTTACCTGATTTGTGAGATGTCTCAACATCTTAAAGGAACATATCTGACTTGTGAGATGTCTCAACAGCTTAAAGAAACATATCTGATATGTGATATGTCACGACAGCTCAAAGGAACATATCTGGCTTGTGAGATTCTGCGACATCTGAAAGGAACATATCTGACTTGTGAAATGTCGTGACAGCTTAAAAGAACATATCTCATTAGTGAGATGTCATGAGAGCTTAAAGGAACATATCTCATTAGTGAGATGTCATGAGAGCTTAAAGGAACATATCCAACTTGTGAGATGTCCTGATAGCTTAAAGGAACATATATGACTTGTGAGATGTCGTGACAGCTTAAAGGAACATATCTGACATGTAAGATGTCACGACAGCTTAAAGGAACTTATCTGACGTGAGATGTTGCTACACCTTACAGAAACAT